>DWAJ01001889.1:0-19894 GCA_018238005.1 Eurema mandarina | reverse complement strand
TATCTGACCACTAGTAATGAATTATCTGTTTCCTGTGGGAGGGCCGTGTCTTGTTTTGGCTTATTTCCAGCTTCTGGCGTCGAATCACGATTAATAGTCGATAGCTGCGATTTTATGACAGAGTCAACCCACGCAGTTCGAAAAGCGAACTCTCTTGGTGCTTCCAATGGTCGAGCAGATATACCCGTGTGAGTTTTGCAATGGAATTGTGATTGATGATACGTTTGGAACGTTTGCGGACACGCACTGCAGCACCATCTGAAAATTTTATTAAAACGCTTTTAATCTTTATTCTAGCGCCAAACAATATAATATGGAAATAAAAGACGTACCTTATTTTGTTTAATTCGCTTTCAAGATGATCGCGCATGGAACTTTCTTCTTTTATCATATCGTTACACTTTGGACAACAAAAGGCCATATCGACAGCAGATCCGAAAGACCCAAATTTCTTCACCAACTCCTCAGTACTTGCTTTTCCCATATCTTCATCAGTTTTCTGCGCTAAAGGTTTAGGCGATGACTGCGCTGGTAAAACTTGTGAAGTACTTGGAGCTTGTCTTAGTATTTCGATCTTCTGTTGAGCCAACTTCTCTTTATTCTTCTCTATAATTAATTCTTGGTGCTCCAGTAATTTAGCAACCCATGTTTCGACTTTAACGTCGACTGCTAACTCGACCGGATCGCGATTTTGACAATGTTCCGCTAGCATGTGCTCGCTCAGGCCCCGTTTATGGAATGCCTTGTAAAAGCAGATACTGCAGCCCCATCTGAAAGGTTAAATATTTTATGTTAGTAAAAATAACGTAGCTAGCTGTTGCTCGTGACTACCTTCGTATATAATATTTTAGAGTACTTTAGCGTTAATTATATTTTTAGTTATAATTTTCATGAGCAAACAAAGGTTAAAACAGAAAAATCTCTAGCTTTGTATTTTTTTTTTAGCAAAATGGGGTTGCCATAGATGTTTCATAATAAATTTTAAAAATAATGCTTAGGGCATGAATTGAATTTGTAACTTACTTTCTGTATTGCAGCTCTTCATACAAATGGGATTGCATTGCCTCTTTGGTATCTTCGATGACGTTCTTGCACAATGAACATTTGTACTTCAAGCCATTTGGTTCGCAAAATTCTCCAAACTGCTTGCAAAGATTTTCGACACTTTCTTCCTCGACCTCAGGAGCTTCTTGCTTCACGATGTTTAAGTCGACGTTAGGAGTTAGTGATTTACTTTCTTGTGTGTTTATTTTCGCTGTTCCACTGTCAGATACTTCAGTTTTAACACGAGCTTCAGTTATATTGAACTTAAGTCTCTGTGCCTGCCAGTACGGAACGCCATCTAAATTCGGAAGAGACCCTTCGCGGTAGAAATAATAGAACAACTCTTCGGGTCTACCCTGATGAGACAAAGATTGATGTTTCGTTACATTCTCGGAGTTGGAGGTCCTGAATGCACAATACGCGCACCTAAATTGCATTTTAGACTGATGGGCCGTTGAACAGTGTTCTACAACTTCGGGACGGAGTAAGCTCTTGAATTCACAGAGCCCACATTGCCACGGTTTCAAATCCATTGTAGGAGCCGAAGCCACAGGCGCCACTGGAACTTGCGGAGATGAATTTTCCTCTCTAACAATCATGATATCACCGCCTTGGTGAACCTCATTCAAATGCTTCTCAACTACTTGACGTCTGTAGTGATAGTAAGTACACTGAGTGCACGCATATAACCGAACATCGTGCATCTTTAGATGTGCAATTATGCGCGATGCTGTCAAGGCATATGTCGTATCTAAAGTCTGGCTCGGAGGGCAGTGCACGCAGTGGAAGTCCTTAGTGTCCGAGTGTAAGGTCTCCCAATGATATTTAAGCATGTTTTCGTCTACAGAAATGTATAAGCATCCTTTAGCTCCACAAGTGAGACGTTGTCTTTCGGGTACGTATTTAGGAAATCTCGCGGCTTCGTCTGGTGTAACTAGAACAGTGACGACTGGATTTTCGCTTTTGGATTTGTCTTGAGCACGCACGGTTAAAGAGCTAGAGGCCAGATTGACCATTTTGTCGAAGTGCTTTTCATTTGTTTCGAGATGCGGAACGGGGTTGACCGGCGCGGTTTGTGGCACGGGCTGTTGGTTAGCATGAAGTTGTAGGTGACGTACCATATTCAAACGCACCTTAGTGCTGAATTCGCAGAGAGAACAATTCACTGAATAATCAAAAATAGGATTTATTGGCAAGCGATCAACATCCTGCAGACCAAACTTCGTAATTTTCGTTGGCGGTTCTTCAGTTTTATCATTACTGCCTACCGATCTCTTACGTCTGACGGTCGGTTTAACCGCATCATTGACAATCAGAAAACGTTGCCCATTTACATATTTCAAAGACGTCTCGTGGATCGTCATATTATGTGCAAGTTTTGCGTGTTCTTTGGCTTGCATTAATGTTGGGAATTTTTCTGGACATTTAGAACATATAAACTGTACTGTATTTGCAAGATGTTCTGAGGTGTAATGGTTAAGGATTTTTTGTTTAGTGCCTTTAAATGAACAATAAGCACAAGGAATATCATTAATTCCTGAGAAGCAAGAATTTAAGTGAGATTTAAATATGATCTTGGATTTCGCTATAGTCGTACATTTAGAACACATATATAACAAGTTCTTGTTCAATTTTACGGGCTCATTAGTCTTATTAGTTCCGGAGGTAGAAGGTGCAGCTTGACCAGCGGGAGTAGACGGTGGAGCTTGACCAGCGGGAGCAGAAGGTACACCTTGATCAATGGCACCAGAAGAATTGACATCTTCATCGTCACTGTCTAAGCTTATTATATCTGAGGTATTTAAGAAAGTTTTCTTTGGAGTGATATCAGCTGTATCTTTTTTTAAAATCGGTGTAATTTCCTCGTCGAGTGTGATAGGTGCTACGGGCGTAACTGCTCTCGTCTCTAAGGCTAAAGTTGGAGTTACAGTGGCTTTCTGGTCCGCGAGACCCGGTGGATCCACAATTTTATTCTGATCCGAAGTTTCCGTTACTGCTGTAGCCATAGAATCAATAAAAAGCGTCGTATTCCCAATAAGTTTCTCTAAATCAACTGATCTTTCAGCTTCTCGTACTGGGTTTTCTTTAACATTAGACTGTATGTCGACGTATGGAATGTTAGATTTGTTCAAATGTGCCAGAGGCAGCACCCTGAATTCAGAGGTTCCTTTCTAAAAGAGAAAATATAAAGATAAGTATTAAAGTTTTCAAGTTTGATTTATTATTTTGTTATAGTTAATGAACTTACCTTGTTGGTTATAACTCGCAAGTACGCCTGGGGCTGCTTTGAGGGGTGTTTGGCCGACGCATGTGCTAATAATTCATTTTCATTTTCAGCACCAAATACACACCACACACACTGATATAATTTCAATCCGTGTGATTTGAGGTGGTTCAACAAATAAGAATCTTTGAAAATTTTTTCACAAATCTAAAATAGAATATTGTTAGTAAACCTACTGTACTTCAAAAATTTTATAGATTTTTTCTATTACAATTAAATACTTACAAAACATTTGTGATCCGTAGCATTAAAGTGCTTAGTTTCCAAATGTTCACTGAATTTACGTAGAATGTATGTTTTAAATTTACACGAGTCTCCTTGTTCATCTTCTGTAATCGGAAATTCACGGCTTATAAAATTTATAAAACTATATAATGATAATATATCATTTATAATACTGTGCTGTCGTTTTATTTCGCATAAAAATATTTTAAATATACGTCTCAACTCATCTATCACTCAAAAGACAATGAATTTTTGTTTTATAAACATTTATCGTTTAATTGCTTTTAAAACAATCACAACTTACCATGGGTGCAAATATAGTATGGAACGGCGTCTGTTCTTGGGAGTATCGTCGATTCACATGATTCTACTGTCACAAATGGTGCTTTTAAAATAGTTGTGGCTTTATCTGGATGCATGCGAGTGATATGTGCGTTTACTAGCTGGCTCGCTGCAGCGCGGTAGAAACAGGCGCCACAAGCGAACTGGCACGCCCCGTGTATCTTGAACACGTGTGTTATCAAATCAATCGCATTGTCTAATGAATCGAAATCACAATATGCACATTTCAATGCGTTCTCCCCGCCAACTCTGCTATGCGTAGACGCATGTAGGAGAGCATCGCTCGCACTGTCAGTTGTAAACGAACAAAAACGTCCAGCGCATTTAAATACGTTAATCAACTTTTCATGTTTCATCATTGCGTCTAGCACAATTGCATTTTTCTGAGAGCAAATTTTGACTTGTGCTTCTTCGTATAAATATTGTTTCTGGTGCGATTGAATTACTTCTGTGCTTTGATGTATAACAGGGCTCTCACAGGGTTCAGTTCCAAGACTCACAACGCTTTCAATAATGGGAAGAGGCGAAGGATTTGTTGGATAGCTCGCGTCGACTGCCGACGATATAAGTTCCGACAGGGGTCGCAAGCTCAGGAACGGTTTCGGGGTGCTCGTTTCACGTTCATTTGCTTGGTCGCTCAAAGGCGCTACTGCAGGTTCTGACACATCTTTTTCCAAAACAGGAAAATCATCGAAGTGTTTCTCAAGGAAATGCTGTAGACAATTGAAGAAACTATGTATTCCTACCGGGGTAACGATAACTTTACAAAGACAGCAGTAGCCATCCCATTTTTCAGAATGTTTCATCTGGACGTGTTTCTTGAATGAAATTAGTAACGTCGATTTATAGTGATTGTTATTGTTAATGCAACAGACATATTCTTTCGAGCCTGCGTCCGTAAAATTAACTTTAAAATGTGGTAATTCAAATAAATCTGTGTTGGACTTTGTTTCAACCAAATTTTTCGAGCTTTCTACACTCGATTCTTTTCTCTCACTCGATGCTTCATTTAACTCAGAATTTGGCTGACTTTCTAGATCATTCTCTCCGTCATAAGACTGTGGCTCTAATTTCACGTTGCTTATAATACTTTCTGTGCGTTGCAAAGACTTTTCAGTATCACTATCATTTTCAAAAGCTATTTTCGCGTGAATTCTTAAAGGTTGGGGTTCCTTCACTTTGTTTATATCTTGAAGAGAGCATACAGAAGCACTGGTGTCACTGTCATCAGCAAATTCAAGCTTTTCGCTGGGTTCAGGGCCAATATTATTTCGTGTACGCCTAAGCACTCTTCGATCTTCAGAATCTTTAATATTGCTCAAGTTTTGCAGACGTTTAAGAAGTATGTTAACTGCTTTTGTTGACATATGAGACATATTAATAGTAAAAACTTCGGTTTGTTTATCATTGTGCCGAGTTACAACATGATTTTTTAAATTTTCAAGCGACACTTGAGTATAATTACATAACCCGCATATATAACCAATTATTTGACCCTTTTGTGCTACAGGCGGCGGTGGTACATCCAAGTCGAACGGACATTGAGCGTCGTTAACACAAACGGGACATGTTTGTTTGTACTCACCAGTGTGGTCACTTACAATGTGCCAAAAGAAACTTTCTAATAGATTCGTCTGATTTGAAAATTTCTTAAAACAAAATCTACATACATAGGAATCACTGGGTAACTTACTAATAGACTGTAAATTAACTTTGTCGCATTGCTTAATTGCTTCTTTTGCAACGTCTGGACTCATACGGGATAATGGTATTTCAACGTGAGGGTGTTGCTTCTTGTAATGATTGACTATGTTGCTGCCGTTATAATCGCATAATCGGCACTCATATATAGTAGTGTTTTTAAGAAAGCAGTAGACTTTGTCAGTAAAACCGATCGGATCAGAAATGATACTTTTGTCCTCGGTTATTGGATCTGTTGAAGTATTTGTTGATATCGAAAGAGTTTGATTTTTCTTTTTTCTACTTTTGGGTACGATAACGCCCGCCTGCCAAGCACGACGTTGACGCCTCGGTTTCTTTTTTAATTCAGTACACAATACAGTAGACAGTTCTGTGCTTCCACTTCTTGATGATACTGCAGAATCACTATCATAATCAGACCCACTATCGCCTCTCTTTTGGACCAATGGATTTTGGACTCTTGGATGGAATTTACTAATGGACTCACCTGAATCAGTTTCGAATAAGTATGGGTCATCGTCAGAAGTAATTGAGGAGTTTTGAGTGGAACCAGATTGCAAAGTCTCAGTGGTAACTTTACCTTCTATAACCAATGTCTTACCCTTTGTATTGTTTTTCTTTGTTATCTTTTTGGTGGTACTATTTGAGTCTAATTTATTAATATTTTTAAAGTGTTCTGGTCTAACCACAGATTCAAAGTCATCCTTTTGAACTTCATCTTTCGAAGATTGCGAGTTTTCATCTACGTATTTTGCTAATCGACACGAGCGTATGCCTGAAGTACTCGCTAGAATATCATCCTTTATAAACATTTCTTTTATATCAGCCTGCAGCTTTAACAATTCTCTTGATGGCTTTTTTTCTTTAGGTTTTGTAGCCACGACTGATCTTGTAACTGGCTTTTTGTTTTTAATGGGACCCTTTTTAAAACCTTTCCTTCTATATTTTCCTTTTATACCTTTTTTGGGTATTTGAGTAGTATCCTGTTCGTCTTCAATTTTATCAGAATTTTCTACTGTCTGTTCTATTTGTAAGCTGTCGTTCATGCTTTCTTGATTTAATGTATTGGACGGTAAGGCTTCTTTTTCAGTTATAATGCTAGTGGCACTCTTGTCTGTAGTATCTAACTTATTTTCAGGTGTTGGTTCGGAATTCAAAATTGGTATTTCAGTTTCTGTTACAACATCTTCAAGACTTGGTATCTGTAATTTATTATCGGAAGTATTGGTAACAGATAATGATTCAGTATCATCAATTTGATTTTTTGTAGTTTTTGTACCTTTATCCTCGCTATCGCCATCTTCATCATCAGATACGATTTCACTAAGCTTTTCTAACTTCTTTTTTATTTTCTCATTATCCGAGGAATTTTTCTCCAGTAATGTCAATAGTTCTTTAATTTTACTTTTATCTTGTAGAATTGACAACAACTGACCGATCGAATCGCCTTGGTCTGTACTGTCTGATGTTTTTATTGGGTCTTTTCCACTCACATCGGAAATAGAGGATGTAATATCATTACTCGACTCATTTGTGCTGTCAGGAATATTTTCTTGATTGGTTAAATTGGTTATAGTAATTGTACTATCAGGTGCTGTTAATTTCGTAGGATCATTACACTCATTCAGAATAACTTGCTTTTCTAAACTTTCTTCATGTATGCTTTTTTGTGTCTCATCTTTACTAGTAGAGACAACAGCCTCACTTTTATCAATATCGATTTTGCTTGTGTTTTTAGACGAAGACATATTTAATGACGCTACGTTACATTCAGTATTCTTCTCTTTAATCTCTTCCTGTAAACATTCAGATGAAGTTTTACAATCAAGTATTTGTGCATCATTGCCTTGCGTCGAATTGTCATCCAATTGCCCCGGGAGTTCTTGATTTGAAAAAATATTAACCAGTGGCGTTTGGTCAATTTGTAAAGGTTCTGATGTAGTTATATTTTCTAACATGTTTTCTAGAGATATTTCTTGAGTAAATTGATTTTGTGTCATGGCCTTTGAGGAGTCTAGATCATGATCTAAATCGGCTATCAATGCATTTATGTTGTCTAAAACCGGATCACACGAAACGTTGTCCGAAAATATATCACCAAAACTTGAATTTAAATCATCGTTACTATTCTTATCATTTTGAGGACTTTTCACTTTTGAGAATGAGACTAAACTTTCATTCTCATCATCTATCTTTAAAGATGAAACTGCATCATTAGTATTTTTTAAAGCATCTTTAGCAATACATTTCTCTTCTGCGTCGGATTCTGAATCATAAATTACAGGTTTTTTACATTTTCTTGATCGCCTAACCGGTGAATCAGGCAAAGGTTCTATAGATAAGCTCACTTTAGCAGATCTTGTAATACGTCTATTAGGACTTGTTATATCATCCCCTTTATCAATATTTTTCAATACATTATGCTCTTTTGTAGAGTTAATCTTTGGAGAACTGATAATAATGTCACTTTCGACTTCTATTGCAGAAGCTTGTTTTTTATCTTCAGATTCTATTTTCAATGTATTTTTATTTGCCGCATTATCAGTAACGTCCTTCTTTATTTGAAGTTTCTCACTATCTTGCTCCTCTTTTTCAGTGTCTTGATTTTTGCCATCTTCTTTAGGTTCTTCACTTGTGACTGGTTTTTCTGGAGATCGTTTTATTTTTGGAATTTTGTAATTTCTAACGCCACTCGCTGAACCTAAAATTTTACCCTTCGAAATGTTATCATCAGAATATACAATTCCGTATCCCTTAGAATCTCGTGCGCATGATTGATTATTTTTTTCAATATCGTCCCATCTAGATTCACGTCGCATCCTTGGGTCTCTCAAGTTTTTCCTAGGGGAGTATTTGTCACCAAAATTACTTTGAGAGTTTTGCCGTTCTATACTGCTCGGAGCCTTACTTTTGTCGATTTTAATCATTTTAGATGAATCAACTATTTTTGTAGCATTCGTATTATTTTTGTATTGAAAAGAACGCAATTCAGCCTTAACATCTTTTAAATTCGAACCATTCTGTGAGTCTACTTCACGTCCAACACTCCGAGCACGACTGAAACTTCTACGCCTGTGTGAGTACTCTGATTTTTGTGCTTCTGATTTGTTGTCATTCTTTATGTTTCGATCTGAAGAGTTATTAGAAAATGTACGTCCTACACTTGCGGCTCGTTGTCTTCGGGAATTAAAATTAAGATTATCATTCTTAAATGTTTGGAAACTTGAAGAAACACTCGTATCTATATTAAATGAACGCTCGACTGATTGTTTAACTTCTTTCATTTTATTAACTTTATTTGTAATTCTATTACTACTCGATGCTCGATGTGAATCCGAATATTTCCTCTCAACAGACTTATCTCCATTGACACTTTTCTCGCGTTGGTAATTATTTCTCTTATAATCTGAGTACTTGAAATTATCTGAATCCATATAACCGCTTCTGCGATTGTCCCTGGAATTACGGTTTCTATTTTCGTTATCTCTATTCTGTGAACGTCCTCTATATTCACGATCATTCCGATAATCCTTATACTGTCGCTCGTTTCTATGTTTACGAGACCTATACATGTCCTCTTTACCGAAATTCGTTTCAAAATTTCTATATGAGTCTGAAGGATAATATGGTGGGGTATCAGACGTAAAGCTGGAATTAAATTGACGGTCTCTATAGTATCTATAATCTCTATCATCCTCCCATCTATTATAATTATCAATGTTTAATCTTGGATCTGTATTTCTTCCAAATGTACTGTTATTCGGTGGACCGAAATTTTGCCCACAATCCGGTCTCCCATAAGAATGTACTGGAGTAGCCGAACCATCCGATCGGCCAAATGGATGCACTGGTGTCATTGGCATTTCTTGTCTACCAAAAGAAGGCAAGGGAGTAGAGGGACAATCCAGTCTCCCAAAGGACGGTAAAGGTGTAGATGGGCATTCCATTCTACCATATGACGACATAGGGGCCTGGCCCTCGAACCTGCCAAAAGACGGTAATGGCGTAGTTGGGCACTCAAGTCTACCAAAAGATGGTAATGGCGTCGCTGGGCACTCAAGCCTGCCAAAAGATGGCAAAGGTGTTGCAGGACAGTCTTGTCTTCCGAACAAATTAATCGGTGTTTGTGGACATTCCATTCTGTTGTACGAATTTCTTTCATTTACCATATCTTGTCTCGGGTCATTTTGATACCCGTCTTGATTGAACCTTCTATAATCAACGTCTTTTGATGGCAAAGGTTGTCTATAATTGTCTTCCCACGGTCGATTATTATCATTATTACTATCCCATGGATTATATTCTGCTGGTGTATCATAATTATCAAAAGCATGATTGGGAAGTATAGGTGCGTAAATATGTTTCTTTTCTTGATAATTATCGCCATCAAATGGATGACGAGAAGGTGTCATTTCAAACGATCGAGCATTAGGAGTAGCATTAGGTATTAAAATTGGTGTAATATTTGGCGTCCTTAAGGGAGTCATGTTTGGCAGTGTCGGTAACGTGTTTGACGGCATACTTGAACTTTCCTTAATGGAAGGTTGACCTTGATTATGAATCGTATCATTTATATTTTGGTTTGGTACATTTTCCGTAGAAAGAAAAGAGGAGTCTTGACTTAGAGAATCTTCCCTCCTTATTTTTCGGGGATCCAGTAATGGAACCTTTGGTTTCTCATTTTCAATGTTCAAATCTGCGGTGTTGTTCTTAGGGCACACAGGATTAGTTGCGTTCTTCGCAAATAGAGAATTAACACCAGAATTTAAAAGTCTCATATCAATATCTGCAGGTAAAATTACTTCTTGTGGTTTAACTGGATCGCTCGGTATAATCACAGGTGGTTTAATTCCCATATCTGCAAAGTCATCGTGGTCGGGGGATTTAGGAGCAGATTCATTATAAATTTTTTTAAGAGAAAGACTACAGTCCTCTACAAATTCATCCTCAGAGCTTTCATCAAGCGGCAATTTAATAGGCAGATTGAACCGTTCGCATTCTTTTTCGGTTAGTTTTAAACTCTGTTTTTTATTTTTATCTTCTTTATGAGTAGTATCTTTTACATTTTTGAAAAATAAATGTTGTGGAGAAGGATTAGACTTTTGTTTATAATTTTCGATAGATATTCTTTTCTTAACGATCTCTTGGGCACTTGCTACTTTAATCAATTTGGGTTGATGCAAGAGCGGTGTTTCAATTTCCGCATCTGCAATTGCAGGACCTTCTCCTAATATTTCTTTTTTTAATGCTTGTAAAATTTCAATTTCAGACACAGTTTCTGGTTTCGTTTTTGCTTCTTGATTTAGAAAAGGTATTTCGACAGAATCTTGCTTCTTGCTACCAGTTTGCGATTCTTCAATTTTAGTTGTTTTTTGTGGATATTCTACTGAAGATTCCTTTAAATGAGACATCGAAATGTCAGAACTAGTTTCACAATGAACTAAAGAGACATTTGATTTGTTCGAAATTTTCGATTTAATAGTTTCGTTATCAAGAGAAATTTTTGTTTCATCTTCTACCGTTTTGTTTTCCGTTTGGTTTTCATTGTTTTTCATAGTTACTACGGCAGTACTATTTGGCGTATTTTTATCATAAGAAATGGGTGTATCTATAATTTTCTCATTATTTGGAGCTGTGTCATTATTTTGTTTGTCTTTAATTAAATTTTCGTCAACAAGGTTGTTATTTTGTTTTGCGCTTTCACTTTTATTTGTCTTTTCTTCTTTATCTTCCAGTATAGAACTATTAGATATTTTTTCATCAATTTTACTTTTAGTATCTGTAGGAAATGATTCAAAATCAGTTTCATCTACTTTACTACGTTTTGGTTTATTATCCACATTATCGGTTGGAGTAATTTTATCTGAATTTATTACCAAGCATATTTGAATTTTTCGAGATTTGTCTTTTCCTAGAGAAGCTTTAATAGTACTTTGCGTTTTATCTTTATCCATAACAACCAAATTTCCATAAATACTTTCGATAGTTTCGCTTTCACTATCCGATAATTCTCCTTCCTCAATTTCAGTGTCTCGTTTATTTTTATTTTTTGTGTAAGACTTTAATAATATATCTGATATATCTTCCTTAACTCCAGTGTCTTTTAATTCACCGAGAATTTGAGACCTTAACGTACGTAACGTTGCAATATCAACATCGTTGTCATTGCAGTTGATAATCCTAGACAAAATATCATCGGTACTGAGAGAGCTTAGACTTTCCTCTGGAACCTTTAATGTAATATTTAAATCGTTTGATCTACTCTGTTTAGACTTTTCTTTCTTTTCTTTTTTTCTTTCTTTTTTATACTGGAGTGGAAGCGAAACATCGCTAGGTTGTTTCCTTGGAGATCGTCTACTAAAAAGTGGCTTTTCCGGCTTGGAGTCTTCGTTTTCAGACCATCTTCTATTACTTCGATCGGGAGAAACGAGCACACGCGTATAGTTTTTTTTAGAAGTCTGAGGGGGAGTCTCATCATTTTTCGTTGAAGTCTTTGGTTTAGCTGGCGATATGGATACTCGGTTTGGTCGTCTTTGAAATAATGCTGGCTCCTTGCTCCCTGGATCCCAAACCTCTTCGGTATCAGACGCCCTTGCAATTTCAGGCAAAGTATCCTCACTAAGCTTTCTTGACACTGATTTTAATTTATTTCTTACTTCATTTAAATTTGAGATCTTCGCGGATGGAACTTCACTGTCACTTTTTGTGTCAAGTGTAGGACCCTTCTAAAACAAAGACAATTTTATAATTGGTGACGCTGGAAATTTTGAAAATTATACGTGTTTTATGATACTATAGGTTAGGCTTTCCAAGTATACAAAAAAATAATACACTTTTGGATATTTTTAAACAATGAAATTAATTATTATTTTCAGACTAACGACGAATTACTTGACTATTGTTATATGTATTTATGATAAATAATTTGCTTAGCTTAGCGATGTTAAGCATACTAGTTACTCACTTAACTAAGCCAATATATCAGCTTTATTTTATTATTTAAATTCAAATAACAATCAATTGTTGCTCAAAGGATGCATACCTGTTCAACTTTTTTGTACAAATTAACCAGAACTTGTTCGCACTTTAATAAATTTTCCATTTTCATTCTGAAACAAAAACACTCATTTCATTTTTATTTCTATATAATTTTAGTATTAAAAAAATAAAACAATATCAATAATAACCTTTTCTTTTTATCTAACAATAAATCTCTTAGAGATTTTATTTTATCGAGCTGCGCCTGCCGTGGATTTGAAGGCATATTGCTGTTTGCCAGTCTTTTTATCATGCTCTCCAAAAACGGGATATACTTCTTCATCTCTTCGAATTTCCGATCGTAATCCGAATCCATGGTTGCAGCTGCGTAATGTAAAAAGAATATCACCCATTTATCGCCAATCTTACTTAAAATCAAAATTAAAAAATCACTTCATTCACAGATTTTATTTAGTGCCAAAAATTAATAAAAATTTCTTCACTCATTGAGTTTGAGGCAGTTTAGAAGAAAAACACAAAAGAAGGAATATTTAGTCAGTAAAATTCATTTTTATTTATCGTTGAACCTCTATAGACTATAACTAATGTGTCGTTGTACACCATAACTTATCATTGTATAATAAACCATGCAGACATGTTCTATTGCACAAGGATAAGTACTTGTTAAACTTATTTAAAAAAAATACAAATTCACATGAACAATATTGTAATGAATGAATAACAATACAAACGGAAGCAATAACTCCAAAGCTAGTGTAAATATAAGCAAAAATTAAAGTAAAGATTAAACTAGATAATCTTTAATAAAGATCTATGTAGGTGTCAAAATACTTAATCTAAAAATATAAAAGAAGAACTGACTGACTGACATATAAACGAACAGCCTAAACGGCTAAACGTAGGCACTTGAATTGTAAAAGGAACGTAGCTTAGGTATCGTAGAGTTGCACTAAAAAAGGAATTGCCGAAATTCCCAGGGGAACGGGAACTACACGGTTAAAACCACGGGGAAAAACGGCTAGTAACACAAATAAGGTAATGCAACAAAGTCTTAAATTTCAGTTACTTTAACAACTTTCAACAGACGCATCTGAAAGCTATTTCTTAAAAATCCAATCGACTCCCCATTGGACGATTGCTACTGCGGGATAACGCTTATATCAAAATTAACTTTTACCTTATTATTATTAACATCATATACAATACTGTTACGTAACACAAAGGTAAAGTATAGTTGTAATTTATCCCAATGGTCCTAACAAAAAAAATTACCGAACCTTTTCAAAAGTCCACAAAGCATCAATATTAATATACTTAATACATATATAAACTAGTCGTGCAATGCTAAAACGCGCGTACTACTACGCTATAATGTCGCAAGCGACGAGTAGACTTTAAGAAATTAGAATTGGATTTAAGTTTTTCCCATCCGTATTTTATCGTACCGCTTATTTTGAATCCAAGAAACGATATCTCTTTCGCACGATTCTACTAAACATATATAATTAGTGTGAGAAAGAGATGACACTATGTTTATCAAAAATACGCTCCGTACTGGACACTTGTAATGTTGTCAGACACAGAATCACCCGATGAGTAGGTATAAAAAAATGAAACCCCTACACTCTTAACCTTTTTAAATCTATCTACTATTTACGCGTCAACATACAAAAATTATGTAGGCACTTGTCCACTATGTAAGCGTACCAAGAAGCTAAATTTTAATATTAGACCAATAAATTTGCGTAACAAAGAAAAAAATATAGTTTGTTCCCCGCCCGTCTCTAAATTAATTAATTCAAGGGTTCTGTTTTCAATAAAATTATACTTTCATATAAGTGTGTGTAAATATACTATTAATTAATAACAATTTATTTACAACCAAAGAAGAATTATTATTAAATTTACTGAACGGCGAACGCAATCGTATACAATCTACATTGAAGTGATAGGTATTATGTCAAAAATGACAATCAAGTCTTTCCTAATGAAATATAAATTACCCATTGCGTTATTTCGGTAAATTTTATTTTACTGTGTATTGCAGGAACTATGAATACAAAATTTTGTTATTTAGGTTTGTAAGTTGTAACTCATTTTCTTAAGAAACGAACAATTATTGTAGGTAATAATCACAAATCATTTAACACTTAATAAAATCACTTTGATCCTTAGTAACTTTCTTTCCATTTTATGCGCAGTAGCGAACTGAAGACATTCTGTGACGTCACTTCATAGAATATAAATTTCAACTTGTACCTTCGTATCACGAAACTTCATGCACTCCGACTTAAATACATCGTAGAGGGTAATAAAAATGTTGTACCTTCATTAACGCGATAAAAAAACAGCAGGAAATTAGTGATTGCTCAGTATTTTTCACTTTTATTAACAGACATATTGTTCCTAAAAGCGCCCGCGCCAGCGCCGTGATACATGACCCTAGTCTCCTTGACGCCGAGTCGTCGAATGAGGAGAACCGAGAACGACAAAATGGCGTCCGTCGGTTCTTAAACAGCTGCGTTCGGGTCTACTCGTTTATGATCACGTGGTACATTTCTCCCTAACCCCAGCGCCGCAACCAGAACGGAATTTCATCAGAATATACATACGTGTGCTTCTTATAATGTTCACAGCTTGCTATCAACTAGTTTGATTATTTGTCAAAATTTTTAAACGTAGGTATAAAAATTATGTATTATAATAATATTACGTAAGAATTTACTTACGGACTTCATGTTTGAAGCATTTACTATTCAGATATTACGCAACGCCTATCTACTATTTTGCATAGGCCTATGTTTTCGCGTGATGGACTAGAAAACCGTGATGGCATATATTTTATGCAGCCACTAAACTACTAATTAATATACCTATGTACACAATGCTCTCATTCCACATACTTTTTTTTCGAAACCATTTTAACAAATAATTGATTTAATGTAGTTCCGCTCGTGCAGCTATCAAACGGAAAGAATAATAATTATTAATTTTACTATCTTATAATTTCTCGACTAAAAAACTGATTCCAACACAATAAATGTAACCTTTATTCTGTCTTTGACTGTACACGCGTTATTAGTTATTTCAAGCAGACAATTTGATACAATATATTATGAAACATATTCCTACATCGATTTAAAGTAACACGACTAATAAGTCCAATATAAAACACGACGCCATTGCGAACATATTGAACTATCGAGGGACCAAATCGTGGAGACTTGATTCGTAAGTAAATTTGCACTAACCTGTGTTAAAACTAATAGATAAAGAGTGAAAAACGATATTTCTAATCACGCCGAACAAACACTAGGTATAGGTTATGTACATTTTGCTTTCAGTATGTGTGAACGTATTCGTTCCCTGGCTCTCCTTTGTTCGCGTCTCGAGCTTCGACGACACTGTTCATACTTCATAGCTCAAATTGCACAGCTTTGTGGATGTGGTATGCAACGACGCGACGCTACGCCCGCGCCCCGCCACGCCATCCAGCAACAAATCATTCGACCGGCCGCGCCAAAGTGGGGAAGTTGTGTTCGCTGTGTCTAAATACAATTTTTTCACCAATGTTCTTGTGACGTATATTTTTCGGTCTACCTATGGTAGTTCTCAAATTATATTTAAGAAACCGTTGAAACGTACGTCATATATCGAATTAAATGTCAAAATTTCAAACACTGCAGTGAATTTCGTTATAATATATTCTAGTTATAAACTAGTTTCTTATCGACCAGTAACTACTTACTAGAATTGTCCCTATATATTCTCGAATACAAGTTATGTGGTTTAGTGTAAAATGTTAATAATCTTATTTCTAACAGGTACCTAGTGTCTATTCTTAAAATTCTAAAGATGTTGCGTGACTCAACAGGAAGTGATAAATTTTGTACATTTACATTATAATAGGTTTATATACACGTTTTATTTTACACTGGTGTAACGAATAACGATAGATTAATTTTCAATCCTATATTTTTTATTTGTGTCAAAGATAAAACTATAAACTGCATTACTATAAGACGTGCCAGTTGATAATTCATATTTACAAGGCAGAAAATAAACAACAAATAAAATAAAATACACAATTTAGATGACATTGACAAAACAAATTTTTATTCATTCCAGGGAAAATTTCTAACGTCACGTTCTATTTCAAGATGTGAAAATAGTTAAATCTAGTTATATTAAACCTGTAAAATAGAATTCGGTGCTAATAAAATTACAATCTTTGTTATTTTCAATAAGTACTGCGTTTTTAAAACAATAATCTAGTGTAGAAGTTATGTTAAAAATCTAAACAATTAGCCCTTATATATTTTTAGTGTGTCCAAAAAAGTAGTTTTAGTTTGTTATGTAGGGAAAAGACAATTCTTAACTATGGGCGATATTTATTGATTACATTTTATCTTAATTCGTCTAATTTTATTTATCTTAGAAATATAGTATAGTTATTGAACTTTTAGAAAAGCATAATGATTTTTTTATTGCAAAATTAGCAGTAATTTGATAGATATAATTATAACTACCTAATTAAGGAATATATAATGTTAATAAGAAATAATGTTAATAATGTTTTCCACATAGACTTAAAGATTAGTTGTAGAATATTCTCGTTGCTTTGTGTATATTAGGTGTGATAATAATTGGATAAGAATAAACAATTAAGTCATTAAAGTTATACAAAAAATAAACTTGAAGAAATTATGAAACTTTGTTATGGCTTTTGTGTAGTATTTTTGTTTTAAGATCCCAATATTACTAAATATTTAAAAATATAAAATTATAGCAGTCAGTTGTCTGGGATAGTTACTTAGATGCTAATGGTATGTGTTATGTGATCATCTCCGCCTACAGACTAGGTCTAGAAAATTTGTGCATGGGTAGCTACTAGGTAAGTATTATTAAAAGAGAAAAAAGTCACGGAAATAAAGAGTAGTAGTTTCAAAGCAATGGTTTCTAAAGCGTTTTCAAGAACTAGACGCAAAAATATGAAAAATTCAGAAGAAATGCTGCTATGCAAGTTGCAACATAATGTGTCAAAGCTATCCTGCATAAGTTACAATCTAGTACTAAAAGTACATAATATATTTATTACTAAAATATAAACACATTTATTATTAAAGTAAACAGTTTTAGCTCAGCCAAAAATTTGCATGTTTAATTTTCTCATGTAGAAATGTGTTGCAGAAAAACGGCTATCTTTGTTTGTAGGCTTAGTCCTTTTTTATACAGAATGAAAGAAAGTAGTCATCGCCATAAACAGGAGCTAAGAGCTCAAGTGCTGGCAGCACAATTGAAATAACTACATATTGTATTAACTAAATACCGCACGCGTTTCACACTACAAACAAGAAAACATAAAATATAGAACATAATTGTTTCATAGTTGCCATTAACAAAATTTTCAGGACAATACACATCAAATTTAAATTAAAAATGTAATGATCAAAATCGGTTCAACCAGTCTTAAGCGCTGATATAAAACCAACCAACAAACAAAACAAGAAATAACATCATATATATAAGCCTGGACTTCTAAAATGAATAAAATTATTTGTCTGCGCCGCTTAACATACAAAATTCGCTACACTGAATCCAAGACAAATTATATCCCCTAAGTGATAATTCATCTTTAAATACAAAGTCATCAAGCATGAGCATTTTTCTTCACAATACAAAAGTATAAAATACCTATTATTATTATCTACGTGATTAGTAATTACGTCAGTTAGTTGACCTCTGTATCCTTCACAATAATATCTTATCAATAAATTTATTGTCTTCAGAAAACATAAATGAAATATTATGTGCCTACCAGCACCGTTTATTTAAATTTAAAAACAAACGTTTGTCTAAGTTAAGACTTCTGACCTACAGTTTGTTTAAAACAAAGCTAACTCGTCAAGATGATTCCATTTAAAATATATACATCTTTAGGTTGTGATGTACGCTAAATAATTAGCATACGTTTTGTACCACAAAGCAACAAATAATTGCTAACGAGTAGATTTTACATCTGTGAAGGTCAAAATCTATACTCGGAATGCAATTATCGAGACATGGTCCCATGGAGCTAAGCTAAGGATTGAACATCAGTTCATCACATTATCAAAACATAAAAAAGTTTTTATTTTATTCTAGTTCGCTCAAAAACTGTTTAGAATCAAGTCAAAATAGACGTAAATTCGGAGTTCCAGCTCAGTTTATCATCTTTTAAACCGAGTGTAATTTATTAGTCCATAACTAAAATAGCGTAAAATATTAATTTTATAGACTTGGAACGGTGTATTTTTCATGTAACATTCCTATTATGTTCCTACATACATATTATTTAATGTTAATAATTATTTTTATATTTCTTCTCCAACATTAACGTGCGTATGGCTCGTCAGATTGAGAACGAATGCTCGAATAACTCGAAACTCGAAAGTAAAAATCTTAAATCTCAATGCCAGAAGATCTCCACTGAATGAATCTTCGTCCATTCTCGTGCCTAACGTCGCAAAACAATATTGATAAAATACCGCGCATGCGTAGGTATTACGTGGCATCAAGACGACCTATTTATATAACTCTATTGATTATCCACGCTTGCTGGACGTAATATGACTTCTAGACTAATTATATAAGAATTAGAAGATACATTTTCGCGGCGAACCATCGAAAAGGAATTGTAAATAGTTTACGGAGAATTTTAAGACACTTAAATTATTTTAGAGAACATTAAAATACTACATAACTATATACAAGCATAGCTAATATTTATTCAAAAGTAATCTTTAAAAAACATCAAGTCTACACCGAATTATATTTGTGGCAGGAAAGGTGCGTCTAATTTAGTAGTTTGAAGTTAGGACAGTTCGGAAAGCAGACAGCAATTTTTATCACAAATTGCTTTTATGGAACATGCAACGCCATCTATGATTTTTGCGCTTATACTATACAATGTCACAATTTTGAAAAGGCGCGCGTTTTTTATATTCGATGAAAATTAAGACAAATCTAAGATTCGATTAGAAAATCACTTAAACAGTTGCAATTAAAAAAAATCTTAATTTCAAATATTTCTTGTGTAGCTTTGCTTTCCTCGGTCTATAGTAAATCATAAGTTATTATTTCTAGTATAGTAACCGTCAATTACCTTGAGCGGTGAACGAAACCTGCGCAGAAGCCAAAAATAAGGTAGCGGTGCGGCGCGTGATCGTTATGTGCGCGAGCGTTGATTGGTTGTCCCAGTCGTGTTGTCTTTCTCGCACCAACGAGCGCGATTCTACCGATGCGCAGCTATTCTCGTCA
>DWAJ01001888.1:0-19897 GCA_018238005.1 Eurema mandarina | reverse complement strand
GCCGTTTTCCTGAGGGGAATGTCCCGGATCTTTCTAGCACGGGACACCCCCTCACGACCGGCCGGTCTAATTTAGACCGGACTTACTCCCCTTAATGGGGGCACTCCGACAATCTGAAGCACCCCCCACAACTAGACATTGACAAAATTGTGGTAACGTAGCACTGCCAATTCACCAAAAAGAAGAAAACTATTCATAAATAGACTATCACTTTCAATCAGAACAAAAACATTTTCTTAGATGACGACTTATTCATGATGGTACAAAGGAAAATATTGTAGATGATTGATTTTTTATGGGACGAGACTTTTCTGGTTATTAGACGATATTTTAAAAATTTAACTTATACGAGAGTTACCTGTCACCATGTTTGGTTAAATATATTACCAATACTACAGAAAATATGAAATACTAGCGGACCCGTGCCCACTTCGTTGGGCATAATGTTAACAATCCTTTTTTATGTAGCTTATTACACTCAGCAATAATATGGCTGTCTATTGGTGAAAGAATTTTTCAATTCGGTTCAGTAGATCCTGAGATTACCCCTTACAATTTAACAAACACACAAACTTTACTTCTTTATAATATTAGTATAGATAATTACTTGAAGTTTTCTTAAAATTTCTCTCTCGGAAACTACCAGTAAACAAGCATGGATGTTAAAATTCTTACCGGAACAATGAAAACAATTAAATTCGCTTTTTATTTTTCATAGCTTAATTGTTTTAGCTCTTTATAATTATACACCAATTATTTTCGGTAAAGCTAAATGAAAACAAAGCAAAGTTTCTAACAGATTTTTATCTGTAGAAAGTGAAATTATTTGGAAACCATTCTATTTTCTACCTTTTATTTATGGTCTTGGGGTGGCTTAGTTTATAGTTATACAACGACTAGCTGTTGCCCGCGACTCCGTCCGAGTGGACTTTCATATAAATAAGTTTCAACCGTCTAATTTAAGCGGTTTAGATTTTTTATACGAAAAGATTTTCCCGCTATAAATCAACAGTTGTCGAGATATGCACTAAGCAACATTTACCTACCATTTTAATATTATAGATTTAATAATATTATAACGTAATTGGTATAGGAAGTTATTTGTTAGTTTGTAAGTTTATGGGCTTATGTCGGGATATACTTAACACATTTCATTTTTAAGCTAATCTGAAATATAAGAATTTAATGAATGCCATGAATTTTAAGAAAAAAATATCGAAATAAATGACGAGCGTATATTAACAATTTAATAGCAAGCAGACTATATTTTATTTAATAGATATGTTATACACGTGCCAATCAACTGAAACAAGGGTTCCGCAGAGCAGCTGCAGCCTGTTTTCTTTCATTTTACATTAATTACAAGTCAAAAATATAGAAAAGAGATAAATGATAAAACCAACAAGAAAGAGATAGTTTTGTCAGTTGCGCGTGAATTCAAATAAACGTAAGACCGTCCACCAATAACCTAAAGGAAAGATGTCCTAATTAAAACATATCTATTTCATCTAATACCACTAGCTGTGTTCCGCGGTTTTACCCGCGTAGTTAGTAGTATCCTATCTTTTAAGTTGGATCAAACTGCACATGGTGTGCGAATTTCATTATAATCGGTTAAGTGGTTTAGGAGTCCATTGAGGACAAAAATTGTGACACGAGATTTATATATATTAAGATTGCAAGCAGCTAATTCTGATATAATTAGTTCGGGACAACTTTCTACGTCCCCAATGATAATACTAAATGTAATTCTAGCCTTGCGCTACTCGTAATAAAATCGACACTTTATTGCTTAATCGAGGAAATTATATACTTTCTTTTTCCTAGAGATGATATTTAAAATCTTACTTGTTATAACTTGTTTAAAGCTAATAAAAAGTATCGTTAATTTTTTTACTATGGTAATGATTTTTAACTTTCGAAAGTATACTGTTTTATATTTTAATAACGGGCGCAGTGGTAGCACAACTGCTTTCTGCGCGAAGGGTCGTGGGTTCAATCCCCACACCGGAAAAATATTTTTTTGGTATTTACGTTTGTATTTTTTTGGGGTCTGGGTGTTGCTATGTATTATATGTATGTATTTAGAAAAGAAAAGTATGTATATGTAACTTATTCCGTTATCTAGTTGCCATAACACACATATTCTATATTAAAATATTCGTTAAATAACAGACAGACAGACAGAGTTAGTTTCGCATTTATAATATTAGAATAAATTAGGATTTCCCTATTGCCATTTCGTTCATACAAGAAGCATTTATTTAAGTATCACTCAAACATAAGAATTACTTTTAATACAAAGTGCTACAAGCAATGTCTTTGAAAACCAAACCCCGTCTTACAACTAATAACCAGCGCAGTAACAATCTGTTCCTAATGAAATATCTAAAGAATTTCCTATTGTTTACAAAACCACTACCTAAGTTTAAGGGTACAGATATGCAAAGCCGCTTTGCAAATAGCTGTGCGGAGATAAAACTGAGATTTACTAATAAGTAACAGATTGCGAACGGTTCGCTAAGAAACTACATTTAAATTTATTTAGTTTTGACAGCAAGGAGGTTTGATATTTTATTAAATACTTTATTGAAATTAAAAAAAAAGTTTGTTTTTTATCTGTGTCGTTGATGTCAAGTACGCTAAAGGAAAGACACTTGCAAAAAGTTTTCTTTTTCTAACTTATAAATGATAATTTAAGGAATAGATTATCTAGAATATTCGATGTTTTTGAAGCTCGAAATGTTCCTGATATTTTTAATAAACCGAAGCGATGTAATAAAAACAAACGAGGATACAACACTGACTTAATAAAATTATAGCAGAAATTACCTTAAAATTCAATTTACTTTACATTACCCTCGTCAACAAAGGTACGGTAGGATCCTTGTTTCTTACTCAAATACATAAACAGTAATGTACACGCAAATTGAAGTTAAAAGCCTCATAAAGAGAGCGTATGTGGGTTAGGCGGCGCAATTATTCGTCGTTTCGACTAATAGCATCATCTATACGACGTATGAAATGTTTACGGAGTAATAATTCTATGAGCTTTAACGCGAGTTTGTATTTTAAGAAATTTTCATCTTTCTTGGTGAAATGGCAGTGCTGCGTTAAAGTTAGAATAAGTTTCAGGGTCGATATTTCGTTGTGGCATTAACCAACACGTGCTTTCAATATCACAGACAAACATCGACCTACTATAAGAAATATCTTCTTTGACAGTCTTCACAAAATGTCAAAAAATTATGTCGGTTCAAAAACAACGCATTTGTGAAATTTAGATATTTAAGTTTTTAATAATAATAATGATATCGGTGGGATAGATTACGTAATTTAGACACGAAAAGATAAAGGACTGGTACTGATTGCCTGAAAGAAATTACTATGACTATGCGGCCGCCCGAAACTTATATTATATAGAGGTTTTTAGCTGTGTCCATTCTTAGTTGTTCTTTTTTATATAACGTATAAATTAATAATTTAAAAAAATTAAATAAAAGAGGCGATATATAGTTCTTAACGTAAAAATTTAAAATTTTTGTTACGTACTGTCAAGTAAGAAATAAAATAAATGAATACGGGAACAAGGACTAAGGGGCAATGAACCTATTTCGGGAATCACTCTATATGCAATAAAATTGTATCTGCCACTTCCGTCGTCTTAATATAATATGGGTTATACGATATTACGTATTTCGATCGTAAAATTGTTCCCTGAAATCCAATTTATTGGGTAATGAAAAGATTTATATTATATTCGATTCAAATCTGCTTTTCTTATGAAATCTATATCTATTTATAATCGTAAATACTTAAATGAATTATATAATTGTTTGAATAGCTTATTAAATGTCAGAAAACTAGAAAAGCATAACCTTTGAAAAAAAGTCTTGCTCTTCAAGTTTCTTTCCATCGTAGGTAACATGAATTGGAATCTAATAGTATCGTATGTTATCTTATATAAAAAAATAATAAATATATTCACATCAAATAAGTATTATCAATAGTCATTTATTTCCTCTTTTTTGTATATTTTTTTCAAAGTCAAAGTCAAAAGCATCTTTATTCAACTAGGCTTCCTATAGTAGTACAACACTTTTGAATCGTCATGATATTACAGAACATTAACCTCTAGTATATAAACCACACTACTAATAATAACTTATTATTAATGAGGTCATACAAACAAATATTTAACCATTCAACGTTTGTGAAATATAATTAAAAAATACGAAATCGACCAAGCATGCAATGTTGGAATATATTTTTTAATATCCAAATAACTGTCGAAGGGTTCAAGCCCGTTTCGACTGACCTAATTTTTAAGGTCGAATGGTTTTAAAAATCGTATCGGTACGTGGAATTTTGTATGAATCTATATACATATATAAAAGGAGAAACTGACTGACTGACTGACTGACATATCAATGCACAGCCTAAACGGCTGAACGTAGGCACTTGAAATTTGGAAGGGACGTAGCTAAGGTACTCTAGAGGTGCACTAATAAAGGAATTCCCGAAATTCCCATGGGAACGGGAATTAGGGGGAAAATCCTTTTGTATGAAAAATCCAAACCGCTTAAGTTAAACGCTTGAAATTTAGCATGCAGGTACCTTAGTAAACTTAAAGTTTAGTTGCAACAGGATATTGTAAAATTCCCACGGGAACGGGAGTTAGCGAGGGTCAACGTTTATATGAAAATCCAAGCGGACGGAGTCGCGGGCAACAGCTAGTATTTTATACAAAACGAACCAGCGGTAACGAAACAAGCTTACTAAAGGGACCTATATCGGACGGCGATATCTTTTAATTACAACTTTCACTTGCAACGGCGAAAATGATTTTGTTCAACAAAATAATGCACTTTGCCGAGAAGCGTTCAATCTTAGTTATTTAATATATGTTATCTATACTTATATTGTAAAGAAGTTTGTACGTTTTATAAAATGTAAGGGGTAATATAGGGATCTACTGAACCGGTTTTAAAAATTATTTTACAAATAGAAAGCCACATTATTGCCTAGTGTCATTGGCTATATAAAAAACCGAAAAGATTAAATAACATTATGCCCAACGAAGTGGGCATGGGTCAGCTAGTTTATTATATATCCTGCGAAGGTCTTATATTTTACTATGTCTTCACATAGCGGAACTTAAGTCTTATATAAATACTAGCCGCTCCCCGCGATTTCCCCTGACGACCGCTTGGCGCAGTGGTAACTCAACTGCTTTCTGCTCGAAGGGTCGTGGGTTCGATTCCCACACTGGGAAAATATATTTGTAATTTACATTTGTATTTTTCTGGGGTCTGGGTGTTGCTATATATTGTATGTATGTATTTACAAAAGAAAAGTATGTATATGTAATTCATTCCGTTATCTAGTTGCCATAACACAAGCTTCGGCTTAGCTTGGAACTAGATGGCGCTGTGTATAAATGTCCTGAAAATATTTATTATTTATTATTATTAAATCTGTATTTTAAAAACAGACGAAATTATTGAGGACATCGTATGTCAGGGACGTCAAAGTTCGGGGCAAGTTTCAGGGCGGTACAGGGCGTCGATTAAGTGTTGTTGAAGTGGTAACACTGATAGTAGTAGTGAATCTTGATGAGTTCTAGATGAAATTTATGTATAAGTCTTGTTATGACGATTTTTTTTGGTCGAAATGTAGTAGGTTAATATTTACCTACAAGAATCGACGCCAAAAAATAATATAGGCTTAAATCGGTTTGCTACCATCTGAGATTACTCCCATACAACGCCACAGACTTTTCCTCTTAACAATACTAGTACAGATAAAGTTACTAATATATACATATTATATATACAATAACAAAATCAACAAACATGTGTTTTCCTGTTGCTCAATTTGGTCCGTTCATTTACCTCTGAAAACCGCATGACATCCATCAGTTGCAACTAATGTGCTAATGTAAAGTTTTACGCAACCAATCTATTTGTGATGAACGGAAAATTTATCTTATCTGTGTTGACTTTAGATATTATTGTAAAGGCGCAATGAGTGCTGGTGTCAGCGTGATGCAGAGCGGGTTATCAAGGGTGAGCCGGTTGCTAGGCCCTTCCGTTGTACGATACATTTATAATATATAATATTTTTAACATTTTACAAGAAAAGTATTATGAAAGATACAGTGAAGCTAGGACGTGTTTTTGCCAGCCACAAATAATGTTTTTATACTAAACTTATATATTTTTTAAAACCGCTTGGAAAATCGTACCGTAATATTTTAGTTTATACGTGGCGAAGGACTTTGTTTTATACATAATATGGTTTTTTGTAATAATTTTGACAAAAGAGAATGGGCAAGGCGAGGCGTAATTACTATGTAATGTGCAAGATGAATCTGTGTTTTTATCTCTAAATAATATAATATACTCAATGTAACGGATGAGTAACTACTCATCCGTTACATTGAGTATATTGTATGATATATATAAGTGAATATCTATTGGTAACTACCAATAGATATTCACTTAAAAATGTAACCGAATTTATAAGGAATGTGATTTATATGTAAAATTGTATAATCTATTGTAAAATGTCGTCAGACGCACCTGATAGCCGATAAACTTAAAGACAGATGTTTGAATCCAAATTGTCACGAAGTTTTATATATATATAATTCATATACGATTAATATTATCTATTAAATTAAGCGTATTGCAACATGACATATTGAGGTATGAGCCATAACTGATATGTTGCAGTAAGAAGAAACAGTGGAATTTTATATATTTCGGTATAAATCCGACATAGACCGAAGTCGTTTTATTGAGGCCAAAGGATCCTATGAGGATTTTCTTGCTATAAAATTAACAAAGGGATCTACATGATGGGATCCCCTAGTTGAGTTCAACCAAGCCTGTGTTTTATTATCTATGGCTGCCATAGACACTCTGGTTTATGTATAAAACTGGTCGCCACATATGCTCAGAAATAGTTTTCATACGTACATATTTTATTAAGCTCTTCTATATTTTATGTCTACTATTTTAAATTACATTTTTAATACTGTTAACTTTATTTAGAGTTTCATAAGAAGCATTGACGTTGCTACAAAATATTATAATTAAAAATATGAATTATCTAGAACACAAACAAAGATTGGAACACCGTTTTAATTATCAATCTACTTTAAAATCCGGATAAGGGCGGCACGATGATAAAGTATATAATTGGAAGCGACGGAAACTTACAAAATTGGACTTACTTTTCGTCGGGTCTGTCGTAATAGGCTTTTTAATCCAGCCTTAAAGTTAAGTGCGTTATCTCTCAACCATTGTTGTTGCCCGTTTTGCCATCTCTCATAAGCTTATCTTCAAATCTCTAAAGAAAAATATTCAATCGAAAACAACTTGGTATAATTTTGCCCTCAAATAAATAAATTCTGAATAGCCTTAAGTCACGTTTCGCCTAAGGACCATGTAATAGCTAGTAAATAACCATTTAATACAGTAATAACTTCGTACGTTACACATGCATTTAAAGTGATTGATATTGACTCAATATAATATATCGTAAGGTTTGCACCTGGGCGAAATCGTGCGGTGCGACATGTTTTTTTCATATGTGGGTCAATGTGACAAGCCACGTGAGTGCATTCGAAGGGCTAGAGACGTTGCTACTAAGAATAGACTAAGATTCGTGTCTTGGTCGAGCGCTATCTAGATTACGATTGTAATTACTGTATGATATAGGTACAAGAGAATGTTGAAAAAGTGTATTTTAGGCATGCCTATGACATCCTTTGATTACAAGGCATAAGGAAAACTGATTTGTTCTGATTTCGTTATAAGAGTAATCGTAGTCTCATGAGCCGTTCGACCAGATTTTAACTATTGTATATGTGTGACTTGGACTTATTTAAAATTCTAAACATATTATTTTAAATGTGATTATGCGCACACGTTGGTTTCTCGATTATTTTTATGTGGATATAAAATGTTCATTCCGATACGCTAACCAGACCTATAATTACGAATAGATTTATATATTGACTTTTTGTACAATATACTATAGCAATAAAATCACTACCTTGGTCGAGTAAAATAAAACAATTACCTAATAGCAAAAGGACTTGTATACTTCATACATGTAGTTCAATGTACTTTGTACTACTAAAACAGCTCCGAGTTTCTTTTTAAGTAAATGACACCGATTTCTTTCCATCCGATACGCATATATGTTAATAACAATGGGTAAAGGACGAATTTGTAACAATTTAGATGTAAATAGACTACGGGGCTACCGCTCGGAACGGCGCCGCGCATTATACAAACGAAGAATACATTTCAATACAGTCGCTCTGTATCTAGAATTTTAAATTATCTTTGTATAACTCTAGCTGTATGCCGCGATTTTACTTACTTGAGATTAATCCCAGATTTTTTTGATTATTTTTTTACTTTAATATATTACATAGGATTAGGTTATAAACATGGCACTCGCAAATGGCAAGGGCTTTCTATCCAGTTAAACTGGATTTTTCAAAATCGATTCAATTCAGTATTATTCAAATAGTATTACTCGAAACCTTTATATGGTAATATAGAGGTATATGAATTTAGTAAAACAGTTCGAAGAACTTATATAAGAAGACTCGATTAATGTAACGAATTCAATATTATCTTAGGATAGAAGGAATCCAGGACAGTGTACAAACAACGTTATTGCTCCCATATTATTGGCATAGTTTGTAGTCGTAAAAGATTTTATTATTATGAATTGAGTATTAGGTGTTTTTCTCATACAATTAATGGTGTTTACAAAGGGCCACATTTTATTATGATTTTTGTTTTTTATTGTATATTAATTATATGTTTATGTATAACTAAAAAGTATTTTTGTGTGTTTCTGTTTCTGTTTTCATAACAAATTTTACCTTTAACAACATGCACGAGACTAAACTTCTTACGCTTTAAAATTGTTGCTCAAAGCTCCTATAGCAAATGTTAGACTTCGGATTGAATTTTTAAATTAAAAAAAAACGTTCAAAAAGAATATTTTTTTAAAGTCGCTTTAAAAGTAGCCGTTGTAAACTCAAATTAATTTTTTATCATATAATATGCACAAGAATCTCGGAGCATCCCGAATACGTTCCCTAGAACTATGAAGCAAAGCGGTCGTCAGTTTTCGCCAGCGGGCGGTGCAACCTCCCCCCGAGGTCATTCACCCCACCCAACTACTGTGTATTTTGTACTGTGCAGTTTCCAAGTTGAATGGGCGAGGGTTTGCACCGGTTATTGTCCTGGTCTCGGTGAATCTGAAACTATTCATGCTATGAACTCAGTTCTACCTTTGCTTAGAAATAAAATTCAAACATATTTGCATTTATTTCTATGCTAACATGCGATTGCATGAGACAGCTTTATTTATTTGAAACCGTGTTTAAGGGAGTTTTTGTTATTATTTTTCTTTTAAAATATTGGGGCAAACGAGTTTGCGAGCCACCGGATGGATAGTTGTCGTCATGACTGATTCTTGGCGCTTGACTCCTTTGCCTTTTATAAAGAAATACGCTCTTTGCTTAAAGCATCTTAAGTCGTATTATAGATATAATCCGGCACTTCTTGAAGTTACCATATCTTTGATATTGATTGTTGGAGCATTGTGTTTTCGTCTTAAAATCTTTGTTTGACCTAGAAAATGTTACATTCATGCCCGACGCTCTGAATTCAACACGAGTGTCGTCTTAACACAAACATTACATAACCATGTATTGAAAATAACCGCGGAAAAATATGCAAACAATGTCGGTAGTATAGAACAGATTGGATAATGTTTATTTATCTTATTAATTATGCTATAGTCACATGTAATACGAGTAAAATGAGAAGTTAAAAAAAAAATGTTTAGAATAAATCGGTTTTATACACATCTAAACTAGAGATCTTTATGTAAATTCTTCTCAACTTTTGAAGGCTTAAAAACCAACAGATACATCATTTACATTTTTTGGAACTTTCTAAAATCTAGGTGCATCATACAAGAAAGGGCAAGTCATAATTATAACAATTTATGTAGAATAGATACTTATCTTTTAATTTATAGACAGTATTCAAATGCGGTAGGTTTTCGGAACACCTCTCCTTATTTCTCTTTATTGTTTACGCAAAATACTTTAAAAAATATCAAGTACCGTTGTAGATCGACATTCGAGTCCCGTCTGAGCTGGTTCCGGCGCAATCAATATTTTTTACATCACCGCGCTCAAAGTGCCCGTTCTCGGTAGCTGGCAATGCTTTCGTGCAGACGGTCACGTCAGCTTGCAGGTCTGCTATGGGCGTACAGTCGTCTGAAAATGCTAATTAGCACATTAAACATAACAAATCTTAACACTGAAACAGTTAAATTGTTGTTTCCAAGAAATATTAGAAAATTTATAATCTGATTAATTATTGTTAAAATGATTTGTAATTTTGAATGTGTTAGTGTACTTTTGTAGTCGTTTTGGTATACTTGGCTAATATAAATCGACTTAACTCAACAGTCATAATAGTGTCGTTACATGTTGTAAGAATTACGTATGTAGTAGGTTTAGAGAACTTACTGAAATGTTTAACATACGTTAGACATGCCTCCTGCCCCATATAAGACAATTCCTTTTACTTTCTACTATTAAATTGGATTTTATAATGATATATCACAACAATCTCAATACTATAATATGTATATTATTGAACGGTGTGTTAGGAAATTTACATTAATAGGAAATAAAAAAAATACACATTACTTAGCAACTTGTTTGTTATCCTACCAATTAGTCATCGAGAAGAATAGACACTTCTTTGCCGATAAGTGCAGACTTCATTGACCGCAATTTGGTTTTCCCAAATTGTGTAGTAAAAGGGAATGATAAATAATAAAATCTAGCCTGTTTTGTTCATACAAAAACATAATCGCAAATTCACGTGAAGTATTCGAAACAAATATTAAAAACCTTCCTAATTTCGAGCGGATATAATAAACGCGTCATAGTTAATATTGAATATGAAACAGCGATGAACATAACGTCACTAGTAGCACAACGTTGCAAGAGTCACGTAGGTACATAGCCTTTAACTCGGCAGGAGACTCGAAATCGGGGTGGAACTACGGGTCAACGACTGGACCAAGAATGCCGCTGATTGTATAATGATTTGCGATCACGAACGACTTGCGCCGGTTTATGCAATCCTGGTACTAATTCTCACTTTTATACGTCAATTTTTGACAACAATTTTAATATTTGCTATGTAAATAAACTATGTAATAAAACTAAAATAAGAATATTATATATAACATCAGTAAATTAGATGTGTGACCAAAAATTAAATTTCATTCTTCTTATGACCTTGAGTTCAAATAATTTGAAATCGTTACAGTGATTTAATATTCTCTAGCATGCCATAGACAATTAAACTGACATCTGCACAATTGGTCAGCTAGACGAAAATTCTCTACGCGCTTCATATAATATTAGACCACAGTTCAGACTTCCGATTTCTAAGGCTGTCATCATTGTTTCGTGTGTATTTCGTCATATATTTCAACCTGTGAAATCATCAAACGCGCATGCCTCCTTGTTCCGACTCTTCAAAGGACTATTATTCATCGCGTTACTCCGACGAACGACAGTCTTAACTCTTTCATAGTCGCTTTTATAACCGCAATAGTTGTAGAGCTATTTTAATCTGCACAGTAAATAATATTTATAAGTATCTCGTCTATTTGCTAAGTACTGGCTTCCATTAGAGCGCGGTGTTAAGTTTCGCGGCTAAATTGTGGAGCAGCGTTCCTTCGATCGTATCGAGTATCGTGATGGATCGAACGGTACAGCAAGGTGCGTAGTACTTAATGCATTATGTGACTGTTCTAGATGAAACCTTGAGCATTTTTATTGTCCTCAATTGATGATGCATTATTTGTACCATTTAAATGTTTCCATACAGTTGTCGAATGGCTTTGATGCTGATTAAAGTTTTATAACTTGACCCCACTATAGTATTTAAAGTCAACTATTTTGTAAAACAAATTCATTTAGTTAGTTAAATTAAATGGATAATATACAGAATAATGATGTATTAAATTTTATTATTTAATGCTGACGCTGATTTGCTTAACATAAAAAGTTTTTTTACCTACTTATAAATATTGCAATTTCATATTAAACTATTACTTACCCGATTACTATGTACAAATACTTATTATGTACTATATTTAGTAAGAAGGTATCGTATAATACTTTTCTTCGATATTACTCTTGACATGATGTAATTTTGTAATATGCACGTTATGTAGTATGTCAATACAGTGACATGTAGCTCGATTAAAAATTCGATCGTTGACCCGTTTGAGCATAATTTGCATTTTGTTGTTGATAGCCTTGGATTTAATAAGCTGAAGCTAAGCATTTAATTACGGTTACTATTGAAGAAATGTTTTCCATTAAAAATCTTGTAATTTCTATTACAATTTAGGTTAATATTAACTCAATACTTTATTTTCTTTGATAAAAATTCAATAGCTATTTTGGCAAAGGAAGTTAAGTTTTTTGCAAATGAAGTTGTTAATAAGTGTGAGATTGTGAGTGCGAACAACGCTATTATATTTGCTTAAGACAGTCCGGGAACCGGTCTGTTGCCAAGCGAAAACGTTCTCATCCATTACTTATTGGTGGTCTTATCAGCCGACCGTAATGAGTACTCGCTGCTATCCGTATCTAGTAACCCATAAATACGAGTGACGATCACCACACACGGACCTGATTCAGATTCAACCTGGACGTGATCGCTCGAACCACCGGTGAATTGCGAACTTTCTTATCGGCGCGGCTGTCGAATGAACGGAGTAACCCTCTATTATTTATCGCCAAGTGTGCAGTGTTTAGCTTGTCGCGTCACGAGTGCGCCGTCGTCGCTGCCAATAGCGGCTCGCGTACCATTCGCGCCACCGACTCCATACCGAGCGTACGCACGCACAACCTCCGCCGCCCGAAACTCGTGAACTCGATCAGCTGTTCGCTCCTCCACGCACGCCGCCCCTCAAAACAAAACGTTTGTTTATATAACACGACTCGCCACCAACCAAAATGGTAAGAGTTCACCTGTGACAGTGATAGTGAAAATAGTGATTATGATTGACAGTGTTCATTCTGTGCTGCCCGCATGGCTTGCAGTTATCTAATCATAGAACGATTTATAAAGTTTCGTTGAGCGACTATAAGTTACGAGAATCGTTAAATATTTAATACACATACAAGTATCACGTTTCTATAGCGTTGCATCGATTGATCAATGGAACAATAGGTGCTGCATTTGCATACCCGTGTCGTATTTATTTATAATTTCCATTTCGATATTAGAATCATTGTGCGCGTTTACGGTTACCGGCATTCTCTGAAGTGCATTAGGTATTTATTTTCGCAAACATAAATTTCCACGTCGCATCAGTGTCTAGATGCCGGGCATAGCGTATCTTCGTGCAGTGAGCGGTTGCGTTTTGTTTTCGATCTGCTAAAATTAGCGTAGCGTCCCCCGCTGTCCTCATATTATATAACCGCGCCACCCGCCGGCCTTGACTCCCGCGCCGATCTACTGCTTCAACTATGAGCGAGGCGCGAGCCATAAGCGAGCTGACGTTCAACGCAATAACATCTTCGACGCATCTTTACTTCATATACTAACTAATACACGGACCGTGCTATTTTATTGCACTCAATTCACACTCGGCCCAAATGCTTAATCAGTTACAAATAATTCCACACCCTTATCAAACATTATTTGGCAAGTTAGTGTTTACGCTCGCAATAGATTAATCATTATTATATTCCTAGTCTGCGCTACTAAATCTTCGTGTGATTGTTTTAGGACATTTCGTTATCTTATCAGCATCGACCTTGAATTATAACCGACAATATTTATCGTGATAAGGCTACGTCTAGTCAGATTCAAATCACCACCCATACGCCTGATTGTGTTTTTTTATGTATGACGTTGCAAAATTCATTAAAATAAAATCTTTACGATGTAATTGTTATTAAATATGAATTAACAATTTTTGTCCTTAGCGTAAGAACCACAAAAACTTGTATACGATTAATATGAATATTAAATTTAAATTATTATTAACTTTTTTTTTCTTAATAAAAATAGTATAATGCTATGCGTTTATTACGAGATTTAGCTAGCGAATTTCGAATATCAAGGTTGTTTTCTCGGCCGTGTAGATATAATTATTGTTGAATTGCGTTACCGGCTCAACGATATCACGATTCACGGCCAAGGTCGGGGCCACACAGCTGTTATGTTTAGTCAGCGTAGACGCGAAAGCAAAAGTTCACAATTATTCAGCTAATTCGGCAATGCATACCCACCTCACCCATTACCCCAATTGGTTTCTCGAAACCGAGAGGTCATTGAATCATTAGTGTCTCCTCATTAGGTTCGATGAGGCTTAAACGGACTGTATCTCGGGATTACGGCTTGCGGCGGAAATTCGGCGTAGTTTGCTTAGACAGCGTGTCGTTCTAAAATCTGTAGCCGGCAATCGATAGCACACGACGTGATGTTTTCACTGCGCGCGCATTCAGTTTCACTTCCATTCTTGTGAATGGCCGGCTCGAAGGAAACTCGGGTTCAAACTCGACAAGGCCGCTGATACTACCATCGCTGTATCTCCCTCTGACACCCCAACCCCTGTCCGATCCTCTCAGTCTAACAAATTCACTTTCGAAATTTCTCTGTAAATGCACTACGTAAAACACACCCCCGTTATGATCTCGTCTCGGCCAGGATCAATTGAAGATTTTTATAATGCCCCTTACGTCACACGTACAATGAGCTTCTTGAATAACCTTGGATAAAATAAACTACTCATGATTGATAGAGATATTATGTTGGACAATTAGTGAACTTGCTATTAAGATAAAACAAGAGATCGTTCAAGTAAACTTATAGTTGTGATTATACAACATACTATCTAGAAAAATTATATTTAAATATCGATAGTATATATCGCATATTTTTATTAGTAGAATATGTTAGTAGTTTTAATTGCGTGCTGATATTGCTTATCATTAGATGTCAACAGCTACCAAGGAAATGTAGATTTCCGCTAACATAGTACTATTTTAATCAGTAAGGTTAATGAAAACTTTAACCCAAGCGCAGTCAACAAGTTATCGATGCGCGTATCACAGTTAAATTCGTCTTCGAAATCATTGACGCAAATATAATAATGTATTAGTTGTGATGTCTCTATCCCATCCTCTAAGATTTATTCTTAGGTTATCTTAATACTTGACATTCTAATTAATCCTGCAGTTAATATAGATAAAATTAATCATAACAGCTCTAGTTCGCCTTAGGCAGAACATTCCTTGGGGAATCGTCGCCCAATTGTGTTGTGTTATTGTTTTATCAGAACGTTTTCAAAATAATAAATTATGTTCCCTATGTGAATTGAAATGTAAAGTATATATACCGTTGAAATATTAAGCATTGACGTAGGTACGTCGCGTACTAATTAGTTTGCTTTAATGATGAGCGTGAATATGGAAAGTAGTTGTTTTTTACAAAGTGATCTCGAATTCCTACAGCGATAGATTTTGTTATCAGCTAGTTAACAATCAACCTTGAGTACTGTTGACTGATTACTAGCTGCCTTTATACATTCATTGTGCTACATTGGCTTGTAATCAATTATTGTATAGATATTCATACCTAGCCGAGTATTCTCATGTAAAAACTAATTAACACAGCCAACACTGTCCATGTTTTGCATATGAATTATCATCCATTATGGAATTAGTAATCGTTTCGCACATTCTTTTGTAAATATTTATCTACTAGCTACGTAAAAGATAGACCGTATCGTATATTTATTATGTTTTCGTTATCTGTATATGCTCTGCTTCTTCCTCAGCGGTATCGAGTGCAAAGATGAGGTATTTGCTGCACACCAAGTGCAGCATGCGGACCTGAAGCCGGTTGTGAGCCCGATAGCCGCAGCACCGGTGATTACCCTGCCAGCGCCCGCCACAGAGCCGGCTAACGGTGCCATAGTCGCCCCAGTACTTCCAGAGGAAGAGCGCCCGATACCCGTCACAGAACTTATATTTGCACCAAGAAAGAAGGAAATGAACAAAGGCTTTCTCATGTTCTCCCAAGAAGAGGGACTTACAAGTGAGTGGACCTTGAACCGCAACAGCTTAGGTACCTTTGCTTGCTTCATTGCTTCTTGTCCAGCTTTAAAAAAATCCTTGTAATACATGATATAAACTTTCAGTGCTTAAAGACGAGCCGGAGGATCTTACGCATTTGGCCCCTACTGCTGGAGACGCCTGCATACCGTTGGAGAACAGTCCATTTGATATGTTCGACGAATTCATTTTGAATGATAATTACTGCAGTTTGCTCGGCGACGATCTCGCTAATGGATCCCCTGTCGATTCCTTGATAGCGGACTCTCTGCTGTCATCTCCTGAACGCCAGGTTGTTACATTTATTCAAAACTGTATTCAATGAGATTGAATTTGTTCAATATAAAATATTGTTCGTTACTCTTATCTCATAATTTTAGGAGAATGAATCATCGGGCGAGCAATCGTCGCTGCTAACGGAATTATCACTAGATGCGTTCGACGCGAGGTCCGATAATGACATCGACGATGGAAATTCCCCTTTCATTCCGGCCACTGACGAGTTACCGGTGCTGGAGCCGGCCGTCATGTGGGGCGCCCTGCCGGACAACGTGAGCCAGGCTCGGCCGCAGCCCCCGGACGCACAGAGCTCGGCGCCCGCGCTGCAGCGCCTGCTGGCCGCGCCGCCCACGGGGCCCCCGCCGCAAGACCTCATCACTAACATTTATTCAGACCAAGGTACAACAAACACCGACAAGATGAATCATTGCACCGTCGCCAGCGGGAATATCTAATGTAATGCTATAATTTCAGGACTCATCCCCAGCAGAAGTTTATCGTCATGGGACACAGGGGTCAAGAGGGTGTTAAAGCAGGACGAGGAGCCGAGCGCGAAACGCGCAAAGAGGAGCCCCTCGCCCGTAGCCAGCGCGCCCGCGAGCGGCGCAGTCGGCGCGGCGTCGTCCAGCGTGCTCATGAACCTGCTGGTGAGCGGCTGCGACGTGGACGCGGGCTACATCTGCATGGTGCAGTGCCGCCCGCGCCCCAAGGCGAAAGCATGAGACCTATGTCTCCTAACAGAAACTGTGATAACGCTCGTCCAGAAAAGTCAACGGTTGTTGCCTCTCGCGATTTTTCCGACAGAACGATCGAAATCGAATTAGTTTTAATGCAGTGCCGTCGTACGTTGTGACTTGTGATACTCGAGTTAGAGTTCCGTATCTGCGTCACTCGAGCGGATAGTTCCGTGACAATAAGGGGCTTGCGGCCGCCAGCGGCGAGTGGGACGTTCCTAGTGTAGCGTGTAATCTCAGGCGCGGCCCGACGCGAAGTCTTCGGTCGCTCCGTAGTATTCTAGTGTTAAGTCTGAACGTGCGCATATCTTGTGGTTATGAGGAAAATTGAACTGTTTATAGTTATATTGAGTTACGTCGCGCGTCTTCCGCGCCCAGGCTTACGTTTCTAGCGTCTATTGATTAGTTGTAGGCTCGTTTTATATCGTTGTTCGCTATTTATTTTATCACTATAAGTACGTTAGTGAATGTTGAATATTTGTTTTCATATCGCAATACGCCAGTAGCGCCGGGCTCGGTGCGACCGTCGTTGTCTTTACAAAGTTTAATTGTAGTTTTAGGCAGTTGCCGGACAAGGATAGCTAGTTTAAATATAATGTTGTCACTGCCAAATGATACAAAGTACAAGTTAGCGATCATGTTGTGTTGAAGTTGTCGCATCGAATCCTTTCAATGCACGTTAATGATTCACAGACGATGTTCCTGCAATAAAGCGGTTACGAGTTAGATCAAATATTTTAAAACGATCTATATTATACATTACGTAGATATATTTTATCGTTGTTGTTGCGATCACGTTTATAGCCTAAGTGGACAATGTTATTAGAAATGTTATTTTTCTCCAACGACATGTTGTGGTACATAATAAAATTTACGAGAATTAAACATCTTCAGATTATAGGTACAATGGTGCACATTTTATTTACCTTCTCCCTTCCTTTTTTCCCGATCTGAGTATTAGCTTTATTAGAAGGTTTTTATAGAACAAATATGACATGCAAACGTTAGAATGAGAATTATAGATTGGTATAAATTAGTTACGTAAAAAGGGATTACGATGCGTAGATAGCGAAATGAAATATTCTGAAAGTTATACAGATAAAATTCCTGAAAGTGATTAAAGTAATTTTACATTAACTCCAAATCGTTGGTTACCTTATAAATTTTACCGACTTTCAATAAAAAATTAAGAGATTATTTTATTTATCTCATATTTAAAAGAGATTTTGCATTTTATAAAGATGTAAAATCAGTTGATACGAAGATTACAAGATACCTCAACACTTACAAAATACCTCTCTTAAATACTTTCATATAATAGACTGACATAACTTAACCGAAGTAAAGAGCGAGCTATGGAAACAATCAAAAACCTTTATAAGCTAAAGCCAACTAAATAGACATTATTTCTAGTGAACTGAGCTGTGTAAATGTGCGCAGAAATTCCATCTATTTCTATTTAACCAACAGGTTGAAAATAAGGAAACGGGATTGTATTGTAGCTCAAAAATAGAAGCAACTTCTAAATACTATTAATTTTTAATTATTAATTTTTTTTTTTATATTACCCTCTTAGTTTTCGTTCCATAATGTTCGTTATATAATGCAGTAATCTATCTAATCTGTATGCTAATCTTCATATTCATTTAGTACTTTTTTTCGTAATATGTATAGCAATTAGCAACAAACAAACTTGCATACATCCGCGTTTATAATATTTGTAGGATGTAGGACTAACTGTATTCGATTTCAACCATAAAACCCAAAGTTGTTTTTATTAATATTTTATTAATTAAAATGATTATAAAATTTTATTATTTTATTAATTAAAATACAAACGCTGAGACTCGTAAATAATCTGTTTGTTAAGCTTAGAAACTATTTTAATAAATTCACAAAGTTCTTTTGAATTTACTTTTCTATATTAAATTTTAGATAGCCTCGTATATACGCAAGAATAAGATATATTCGATAGCGATTGGAACCCTTATCAGTGACGAAATACATAAATCCTTCAGGACCCTACAGGATATCTAATTTCGTCACTGCTATGGGCTCGTAACAACATACTTTATAATGGATCCCCATACCAATACATTTTCATAATTAAATATAGTTTTAGTCTCACTTAAATGATGGAATTAGGTAATTTGTTAGTTTATCTAATTATTCTTATGCTTAAATTGTAGGTTCAATATTTTACACCTTTTTTAGGATGTTTTTTTTCTCAGAAACAGAAGAATTTATAGTTTTAAAGAAATAAGTTACGAAGTTATTTAAAAACTACGTTTTATAAGAACCCTATCTTAAAGCTCTTGTGTAAAACGTAGGATACGTTTATCGATTTAAATTTAATTTAACAAACTAAAAGGATATTTCTCCAGCGTTCAGGCCATAACCCTTAATTAGGAGTCATGTTACACGCGAAATATCGTTAACAATATGGAAGCTTAACCTAATTGCGATGGGAAAGGGAGACAGACAAACGTGATCCGATTTCAATAGCGCGGAGTAAATAGGATGACAGTTGGAACGACAAACCGCGTATGAGTACTATAAGATATCGTATCAATACAATAATCTGTCGGATTCTTTGAACTGGTGTAATTTGACGAGTGATATTGACTAGTATTACAGCAGCGGTAGATATCTTTAAAGTTGACGGAATTTTCTA
>DWAJ01001887.1:0-19909 GCA_018238005.1 Eurema mandarina | reverse complement strand
GATTATCATCGCTACAAACTTGGTCAACATCGTCGATCGGACTTATACTCGCTCGATCGATACTCGTCCATAAGTTGTTCGATACTTGTAGATTAGCTGAAAGGCACTCCGCTAGTTACATTCTAGTCTTACCATGTGCAGTTTATAACTGGCTTATGAGACTTTACGCGATCGTAACTTGACAATATGTTATAGTTATAAGTTTATGTAGTTAGGACACTTATAGTCGATACGATAGTGCAATTATTTTATATAAAACTAGCCGGTTTAGTAACTTTTTACCGTATATCTACCCTTTTTATCTACTTTAAAACCAGCCACGTAAATCAAAGGATATTTTAAAAAGAAGAATTTTTGAAAACGGTTTAGCTGTTATCAAGTTAGCAACACAATTTTGGCGATTCATTTCAATGTTATCGTATAGGCTGTACTTGAGTACCTATTACTAAAATAGTTTAGTATTCTCAGAGTATATTAAATTGGTCTTTCCCCAAATATCTTAGCTTACGGCTTCCGTGATTACTCTGCTATTTATAAAAGCGATTCCGCAGACTATTTATAATGTAATATAAAGCTCGCTGTGTGCACTGAATGCAAAGTATGGTTTAAAAAAAATATAATAGTATAATAGTTTATTTATAAACTCTAAGCTTTTTAAAGTATTTTTATATTGTCACAAGAACCAGCAGTTTTAGCCAAATATTGACCCTATTTATAAAGTCTAAAAACAAATTATTTAATTAAAACAATGGTTAAGTAGAACCGTGGTAGAGAGTTCAGCGAACACCCCTTACGACGTCACAAGCTCAAAAACATAATAAACTTAAAACTAATACCACCTATTTATTATATTACTTTAGACTCTGTTCATACTATTAAAATAATTTGCGAACGTATGTTCTACAGCGTAAGTACCAGCTGTACCTACCGTGCTTAATAACAAACCACATTCGTCAGCAATTTTCCCAGAAATTCAGCAAGAAACCTCAAAAGATGTGTTGCATTTCCACAAAGCTGTGCGCTGTAGTGGAGTGTGTCAAAGGCCCTAGAGCCTAGAGTATTTAATCGGAACGCTTGTCACCAGGCTTACCTGATTACACGTTACACGTGAACAACATACATTTCATTCTTATGCTCTACTAGCTGTGCTCCGTGGTTTTACCGGGTAAATACCGGGATATAAAACCTATGTGTTAATACAGGGTATCACCTATATACATACCAAATTTCAACTAAATCGGTCCAGCCGTTTTTGTGTTAAAGAATAACAAACATACATAGTAGGACAGTAGGATGGGTACGCCACCACTCCGCTCATTGCCTATTATAAAGCTAAGAGCTCGCGAGTGTGTTACAACCCTTCTAAAGGGAAGAAGCAAAGGATTAGTTTCATGATAAAAAAAAAAGCACGAGATGATCATTATATAGGACTACAATACAACATCGTGTTCCGGTATTTATTGTAAACAATAAAATCATACTCGTTTTAAAAGGGAAAAAGAACGTTCTTAACTTTTAAGTAACTACAACATATTTTTTTATCTCTTAGCTTTTATTATCTTAGCTATATACATTACTGAAATCACTGTAAAAAACAAAAGGTACCTCAACGGAGCACTAGAATATTTTAAATAATCATTTAAGTTATAAAATCGCAATCGCAACGAGTTGTCAACCAGTGAAGTCCACTCGGGTCGGAGCGAATGCCCTAAAATTTGCCATTTGCTCGATTTGAAGACACTTCAATTGTAAGTGCTACTTGTGTTCTTTTTCAATTAAAAATATATTGTCTGTTTTTTTATATCTCCTTTAAATTCAAGAGTAATCATAGTTTATATAACATGTTATAAATAATGACGGTTATTTATAAATATGATATACTAAATTAATATAACTACATATAGCAACATACAACGGGGAATGTGGTTTTAAATGAGATAGAAATTATTTTTAGATGTTATTAGGATGATTAACTCTGGATCTAACAAACCCAATTTTATAACAGTTTTACCTAACAAAGCTGTTTTATTTGTGACATTTGTAAATATGTATGTAAAAAGAAATAGTAAAATATAAAGCCTATTAGTCGATTTAAAATATTGACAAATACGGAATCTGATTTAACACGGTTAGTCATAAATATCTACATTATATTAAATAAACGCTCTCCAAAGACACCCACTTCAATGTATCTAACAATCTAACCTTGGGTGAGATGCATCATCGTATCGTACTCATAACATAATTATCTAACACGATTTTTATTATTTTTAATATGATGTAGGCAACTACAGGAGGTACGTATGATGGTAAGCCAAAGCCACCACATTGCACATTAACTGTTGCAAAGCTAAGAACCTAGCGACTACGTTGCCGACCTATTAAAAAGGTAAAAACGACGTATTCCCGACAAGAAGGAAAGAAGCCTATAATGCTCCCGCTTACCGAACGAAATCTCTTATTAGATACCTTTACGTAATACTGGTTTTCTATGGAAGTAGTATCAACAGAAAGAGCCTGCTCAATTCAGGCTAAAGGCATGGCTTTACCATATGAAATTAGTTAGTGCTCAAATAGCACATTGTGATTTCAATACGTTCAATCGTTTATAACTACTATATTTATGTTAATAGACAAATGAATAAGCACAAAGCGGTTATTTCGACGCTAGTAAACTCCATGTAACCGATTAATATTCTGATTGTTTCCGTTTTGATTGGGTTTGCCTAATTAATTAGAAACGTCATTACACTTGGCTAATCGCAAATTCGCCACTGTTTTAGCTTTGGAATGGCTAATGAAAAGCAAATTTGGATAGGTTTCAACTTTTTCCGCTATTCGCAGTTTTATTTTAGTGGGAATTTTTTATTGGCGAATTATTTGGGGAAAGTTTTGGGATGTTTTAATATTGATTTGCGTCGTCGATTAACGATATTTTATGATTTACAAATAACTGAAGCTTAGCTGGATTTTGCATTTTGCAGTTTACTAACGATCGTACAGTTCACCTTTTGTCTAACTTCACCTTGAATGCTAGTGGGCTTTTTTTTTATTACTAATGTAGTTTCGATTTGGTTGGCTGTGGGCAACATAACGGTCCAAAATACAAAACAAACTTAAGGTTGCCAACATTGGCAAAGGCTACCTCCAGTTCCCTCTAATCACCAGATTGGCGGCAAAACGCATTGTCCCCAAGTTCCAGAACTTTGGCAGTGCTATAGCTACGTGCAAACCCCACTTAAATCATCCTCTCCATCAATCCTCCTCAATCATCGATATGCGTGGGTCCGTGAAAGGATTTCTCCCCGACTAATAAAAAAAGTACAAATTGGCTATTTTCCATGTAAATAGTATTTCCATCGGCGACTATTTACGGCTCCGCGGCACTGTAACGCGGTTACCGCAGTTTCCGTGCCGAGATTGTTCCGCCGCACGCTAATGTCGACACAGGGCGTTGATTGTATTGTAATGCAGCGCCGTCTAAAGATAGACGTATTTCTGGAATTTATGCACGTAATAATGTCATAGAGCATCCTCTAAGAGTAGGTGTTCCTTTATATTGTATTTTATCATTACAATGCTTCCCTCTCCATTTCAATTAATATCATATTTTAAAGTTTATTCTTAAATTATAATCATAAGTATTGAAACTGTAAACGCTATGTATGGACATTTTTATTACTTTTCATACAGACACTACTGCCTAGAATTACCTAAAATTGGACACGCAACAGGCACCGCTTTTTATCTAGCAGCATTAATTGCAACGCGAAGGATGAATGGCAGATACTATAAGATTTTTTTACTCGCTACTTTACGAATAATAAAAATAAGAACAAGCTGCATATATATTTCTTGGATCAAATATAGCCTACGTAGTTCTCGTACTGTATAAGTGTATACTGCCAGACGCAGTGATTTCATAGCCAGTTGTGGTGCTCGGCTAATGACACTGTTTACACGTTATAACTCGATTGACGCCGGTTTATTGTGCACTAATATCACACTGGATTGAGTTATCATCGAGTCATTTTCATACACAGTAGCATATAATGAAGTTAGTTATTGTAAAATAGCAGTTTCTGTTTCGCCAACTAAGTGATAGGGAAGTTTTTCTTGTACAGGATGATGATGACATTTATCTGAATATATCGTTTTTTAATCAACAAGTATTTCGCATATTTTTTAACTATAATTTAATGAACTCCGATACAGTTTGTATATGCGCTTACTCAAAAGTTCATACAAATATTATGACGTTAAAAATTATAACCTATATAAAATTCGTTTTAGTATACTTTAAGTAAATATACTTTTCAGTTCAAGTTTGTAATTATTTTAAAATTATTTTAAAACTATCATTATATCTATGAAATCTTAGAAAGAGGACAGAAATGTCCTTATTTCATTTAGAGAGGGCCCTATTTCGTTTATATGTTCGTTACCTTACTTTTGCATTGTATGTTAAGATGGTTTTTCATGAAATTGTATTTATTTAATATTATTTAGGTCACGACGGATAAAATATTAAAAGCGAAATCTTTGAGATTTAATTTTCATACTTTTAATTTCACTAAGAAGTTTTGCTCGGGTTTAAAGTACATTAAGATATTTATAGCTTTATTCCTGATGTTTATATTAAAGTTTGTACATTTGTTTATTAAATAATCTTAAGTGAAAAAAATATTTTCCTAATATAGGCATGGAATTCTGTATTTTCCTTTTTGTATATTATGTTATGTTATAATGTAATAAAGAATAAATAAATAAATTCTCAAATGGGCTTAATACCAGAAAAAGCAAGGTTTTAATCTTGCCTTTCTTGTTAAAAGACCAAAAATTTTTTTGAAAAAATAATATTAAGGCACCTAACCAATTTGTAAATTCCATGACTCAATTAAGTTCACATAACCACAACACTAGTAAATTCAACAAGATATCTCTTCTTCTACGTAGACCTCATCAAAATGATATCATAATAAACGGCTTCCTACGTGTATGGTTGAGAGTATAATTTTTGTGATAGGACGGCGCGGTCCGGCTTTGCGTGTCAGATAGTGGGACAAACTGCTTTTAACCCCTAATATTGCCGGATATTGCGGCCGCATCTGTCAAAACTTATCTCCAAATGTGAGGCTTTATGCTCCTCTGTTACGTATACGTTTGACTTTAAAATATAGGGTTTAAAAGTTTTTACGTTAAATTTTTTTAAAATAATAATTCGAGACGTTTTTTTTAACACAGTGTTATCTAGTTTCAGGGTTGAAACAGCTTTGGTTACGGTAATTAGATAACGGATGTATAACACTCGATAATACATATAAACAACCAGAACAGAGAACCCAGATAGATACAAATGTGTTTTTCAAGTTTGGGGATTGAACCAACAATTCTTGACATAGAAGGTAGTTGTGTTATTATTGCACCAAACGGTAGTAATTAATTGAATACTTTATTTGAGAGGTGTCGATACACAATCAGTTTTTTCCCCTTTTACAAAATATTAGATCAAAATATATTTTTATAAGTTATTACATATTATATAAAGTTTAATAAGTTGTAGACTTTATATTGGGATAAAACATAGGTAGTGAGTGGAAAGTCCAAAAGAAAAAAATAAATGTTTCGCCACAATTAAACGATGCGTGACGAAAAGTTATCGGGTAAATCTACTTCTTTCTTCCAATAGCTTTTCCGATTCTTAGCGTGTTTCAATTTTTGTTTACTCTAATCGTACCTTCTTATACTATTTTTATAATATCTCGATATTATTATATGTATAAAGGTTAGAGAAATAAAAAACACTGTAAGAATATTAATACTTAAGTATATTTTTAAGGAATTTGTATAAAAACGGTCCGGTCCTAACACCTTCTAAAATGTCGCAGATAAGAAAGCGAAAAATTACGTATGGTGTTGAGAAAGCGAAACATTACGTTATAGGTAGGCTGGTGTTGCAAAGCAAAATATCAAATTTTTAAATATCTACATTGAACAATTAAATTATAACACAGATCAAATATTTCGACTTAACAAATTGTCAAATATCTATCGATATAATTTAGCTTTTCTCAGATCTTCGATGTCTTGATTAATACTAATTATTATCAAAGGGACGTTCTTACGTACTTTTCCGAGACTGTGTGGGAATGGAGCAGTAATGAATGGACAATACGACCAAATTTACTTTGTTACTGATTCTAATGAGTCCGAGAACAATCCGATTACAAGTTAAAAGACTACGATATTTGTATACACAATTAACGGAGCTCGAATTATACAAATAATTCTAAATATGTATTGTATAGACGCGTCTTCGTCTCCGTTTAAAGAATATGATATATTCTTTAAGTTTTGTTTTTTTTGGTTAAATTTCTTTTACATACAAATTTGACTAACCATAAAAAGGTTATAGTGAGTCAATCTTAGAAGATAGACGTAGATACTGTCGCCGGCTTTTTTAAGATAAATTCAAGAGGAACAATTGTCTCATACACGATTTTTTTGATATCTCATGTATCCCCGCTCAAACAAGGGAAGTACTGAAATATAAATAATTTTCCTCGTTTTTGCAACACCTTTTACTGAGACTTTCTTGATGAATGGACTATCCAAACACAAAAAGAATTCCAATTCATACCAGTAGTTGTAGTACCTTGAGATTAGCGCGTTCAAACAAACAAACTCAACTTCATAGTACTTACATAGTATAGAAGTATAGATTTGTTTTGAGTATATAACGTGCAAAAACACGTCACATTATTTAAGAATCTTTAGGATCTTTAGTAGCATACTGCACTATTCCTTAGTTCATACAACATTCAGATTCCTTGAATAATATACACAGTTGGGATAAGAAACTCAAGGGTTTTCTCGACAGACATTACCACGGCAAAAGTGAACCTTCTTGCCTTTTAAAAACACGACTAAATGTATGTATGGGAATAAATACTCCAAAAATATATGCTATATTTTGGCTATATTTTACAAGTAACACCTTGATTTCCAATTAAAAACAGCTAGGAATATACATATAATAAGGATAGTCTATCAGATGCAAGTTTTAATATCGATTAAAATTCCAAGGGATTATGATAAAACTCATTAGTCGGGTAATGTTAAAAATAATAGCCTTTGGTCATACTAGATTTTTACTGCGCAAAGTAATTATTGTTTCTAGTATTTTATACCTATGTTAAATAGCACTAATCGACAGTGTAAGTCGTAAGATAACTGATTTCCGTCATGTCATTGATCTCTGATTAGTTTTATACATATCGAAGAGTGCTAAATTATGTTTTGTTGAAATAGTACTATAATTTAATCACCTATAATATTTCAAAAGAACTATTTTATGCCTGATTTTTCATAACGATTCACTCCGAAGACTTAGTAGTCCCTTTATAGTACCTACTTTATATTAAATTCGTGTACCCACCAAATCAAACACCATAGTATAATTTGAACTATTTGGAGACAGGCATTTTTATATAGAAGACTAATTTCCTAAGCTTGTTATCTCTTCAACTGTCACTGCGTACGTAATACGTTTATAATTCGCGCTGGTGAAATTGTCAAGACTCGTTTATCCAGCATTTATAGAGGAAATTGTGTCTTCGCTCTGTGACGAGCGCACCGAGATAACATTTCCCCTGTACTTGTATTTTTCTATTTGATTTATAGCTGTGATTCGTTATTGCAACGTTTATTTTACGCTGGCGCGGCTAAATGCGCCGTTGGCGGTTTGAAATATTGTTTCTTGACCCCTGTAGTTGTACTGATGTCACCTGTAACTTTACTATTCACTGCTGGATGATTTTATTATGTAAATATTTTAATAGTATCATACTTTACTTCTATCTATATCTACTTACTTCTATAATTTACCGCAATAGAATAAAAACAATTTTTGAAGTTCAAGGAATTTTTCAAATTCAAACAAAATTTATTAATTTATTTAACGTTTTACTAACCCAAAAAACTAAGAAAAGTTGGATTTATGTTTATGCGATTGTAACCACTAAAACACAATTAATTAAACACACGGTTTAAAACTAGTCTGTCTGGCGATATGAAATCTACGTATTCATTTTAAATAAGAAAGAAAACGAGATGTATATTAAAGTTTCAAAGAGATTATGTAAGGAGAATACCAATTAGAATCTCAGCATTCAGTTAAAATGCAACAATGCTGGTGCCCTTATTCTTTGCGGTAAATGCAAATACAATGTAAATGCAGTGCATCCTTTGTACTCGTATTAATCATTTTATCCGTTCACGGTTCAACGAGCGTTTATTATAAGCGTTAAAAATACTTTTATAAAAAAAAAACTTTGACACACAGCTGTCATTTCTTACTATAGACTATAGAATAGAGATATCCAACACAGATAACATAGACATCAGACATATGTTAAAAGTGACACAGATAATATAAAACTAGTTCCTACGAACATTTAACTATATTAATGTATATAAAGCACATTCTAATATTCTACCTTAATAAATAAAAATAAAATTTCATTAACCATTAATACCCATTTAATCAAACGAAATCTTAACTTTACCTATATAAATTACAATCAAACAACTTCCTAGGTAGTAGCAATCTTACAAAATCATTATGCTAAGTGATTGCTACTTGTGATTAGCAGTTAAATGTCACGCAATCGTACCTATATACGAGACACATCCGTAATAATGAAATGACATTGTGGGCGGGGCTTAATGTACCTATATAGTTCAACCATTGAAATGTTATAGTTTTAGACCATTTATTTTTGGGACATATGGTCGAGTTCAATAGAAGCTTAACCTTAACTTTGTGGGGTCACCGCTCTAGTCTCTCGGAATTCCGACATTCTGCCATCTTCGAAAAATAGTTGCAAACACCACGTTATATATAGATTCTGTGAGAAACTACAGAAAGCCGTGAAGAAATAACTTGTAAATCGTTTTGGAATCGCTTGCAAACATGTTCATGCAACTATTCCCTTTCAATATAAAATTAAAAAGTTATATTATGCAAAAAGTGAGAAGATTTCTATTTAATTCCCTTCCACATGTACCAAAAATAAAATTGCATACACTAATAAATGCAATATTAAGCCCTATTAAATTGTAACATTTCAATGGACTACTATAGCTGCACATTATATATTTAGTTCACGTAAATCTGACATTTTTAAGCGCCCTTATCTCTTGAACTTTAAACTTATCGCCTATCGCCATACGACTTTCAAAGCTACGGAAGTAACATTTATATGATCCAATTCAGTTTTCTATTTATTAATATATAATAATTTTCTATTTATAACCATGTAGATTATTCAGTTCTTAAAAGTCCTCTGTTTCTGCTAAAAAATTATTAAATAATTGTCTAAAAATACCAATATGGCATTTTGGACATTATTAGGTAATGTCGATAAAGAAAGGTATCTTTCGAACAAACAATCTAAATACATTATTGATCCACTTATAATTATTTATACACTAGTGTAACTGACAAGACACGGACGTAGTATCGTCGAGTTCCGATATTCATGGGTAATTAAATTTAGTTAGATCGGCCGAGCGCAATTCACTGCGGACGGTGTTGAGTGGCGTCCTAAGACTATTTTAAGTTATTTGAATAAAGAATACATGTAAAGAAAATTTTTACAGTTCTATTTTCAAAAGGTTTTACCTTTCGATATAAAAATAACGTTAAAATATATTCCAAATGTGAATGCTTAAATGGAAACCATTATATCACATCACGTGAAGTTAAAAACGTATGAAAAGGTTAAAAATGATAGAATCTCTCGCGCCGTCGGTCCGTACACCGATTGTTTTATGTCCGATTCTGCATTTTACTTACTAAAATTGATTCTTTTGTTTTTGTGAAATTCAATACTCATAGTTCGCTTTATTTTCGAAATACAATGAAAGTATTCACTCGCTTGGCAGTTAATAAAGCTTTCCGAAGTAATACTTTTGAAAAAGTAGAACGCAACCGGGATTATAGGCCCCCAAAGGCTTTCGAAAATGATAATTATTCAATGTGGGATATGCTTGCGGAGAACTTTATTAAATATGTTATATTAATTCTACTATATTACTCTTGAAAGGTCAGCACTTTCATTATTTTTCAATGACACGACTAGATTATTATCTATCGATATTGCTTATGTAGGTACCAACGATAAATTGTAACGGTGAAGGCGTACCTATATACACTACAGTATAGATCGTCAAATCGGTGATGCAGTATTCAAGTGTAAAATTAACTATAATCATTTAACATTTCAATACAACCGGAAAGCTTATCTGTCTCACCGTAAACCGCGCAAAACGTTAATTCTTGACGTTGCAACTTCGAATGACACTCGACGGAAGGACTCGAATTCTAGAAGCTTCGAGAGAGGAATAGAAATTCCGGACGCAAGTTTAGACGAACAATGTTCCTTCGAGAGCTCGTGAGATGCAGGCTGCATTCACGGTACATTACCCTGTCCTACACTAACGATACGTACCTACCAGTGCCGTGTTAAATGATCTGGCAATTTATGTCTGTTTGAGACGATTAATGGGAATTAAATATTCAAACATGGATGAGCGTTCGTCGGAGTCATGGCCCCTGTTCGGCAACTACGTACTTTTAAATACGTTAATCGATTGGTGATCTTTTGTAGATTAAACTAGCGAAATACGGAAGAATTGTTTGAATTTTTGTTACCATCAAAAATTAAAGTATGTTTTAACAATTCAATTTTAGATTAGGTGAGCATGTGCATAATATAAAACAACAAAATCAGTTTCGAAATAGCAAACACCAATTTATAAAAGGAAGTATATTGTGTAATAAATATATAGGTCTATCTACTGCCTGAACTTCAGACTTGTTAAAAACTACTTGAAGTGGCCTTTAATAATTCAGAAAACTTTACAGTTGCGAACACTGCCCAATGAATTTAATCGTAGTGCATGATATGTCACATGGTCAAGCATATTTTGTATATGGTGACAATGGAAGACTATTAATTAATAAATATGTAATATATTGGAAACGTTAAAATTGATTGCTTACATAATATTGATAATATACAAAGTACCAGGGTCACAGAAGTGTGAAGGAGCCGTGGTTGAATGTCAGCGGAATTAACGATGTTGGTCGAAATAAAAACCGCGTTCAGGGTAATTGGTTTCGCTCGGGCGAGTTCGTTTTACATGGTCGGATAAGGAAGTAAGGGCGAGGTCCGATAGCTCGGCTAGATTAGGTATTATCCAGCTTAACCCAATTTTCAAACAAATAGTGCGGTGGTTTGAACTTTGTTTATATAATGCTAGTAATTAACTCTTCGGTGTACTAGCTGAGGTTATTGGTTTGCATGTTTATTCGTTTAGAAGTTTTTATTTTCAACAAAGAGACCGGTGTCAAGGTCAATGACTTCAAGTCTTGTTCTGTTTCCAGGACAAAGATGTGTTCTTTTATTATGTTTCATAACAACAGAAAAAACTAAAATGTACCTATGACTTTTTTTTCATATCTTCAGTTACAAAATAAAAACTTATATAGCGCCAAACGTATTAAAGCTAGATGTTTGTCTAATTACTTTGCGAGTAAAATATAGCCGTTAATCAACCAAGTGGTGTGTAATAGTCATAAATCCAAAAGGCTTAATTAAGCCGTCATAAATAAATGCCAATCAATTTTGTTGCTTGCCAGTAAGCCTATAACTACGAATACAATTTCTATATTTAAATTTGAATAGATAGCAAATCTAAAATAAAGTATATACTTTTAGTTTTATTAAAGACCTTTACCTATACTTACTGCAACGAGAAGCTGTAACGGTCACTATAACAGACCTACTGTCTAAGAACTTCAAAACATTAATCCCCAAACTTTGTCAAATCAAAATTACATAAGAACTAATAGATGCGCCGTAGTATATTAATACATTCTTATCTATTTTTATTTTTAAATATGTCAGCAGAAATCGCTATCAGTGATAACGCCGCATTTTACACGTGCTTAGTTTCTTGTGATAGTTATTTGTAATTATCTTTGTAAAATATGAGAATAAATAATATTGGGTCTGCGATCTCACCAATATTTAGTAAATTAATACATTCTTATCTATTGTTATTTTTAAATATGTCAGCAGATGATCTATCTATCCAACAATGATAACGCCGCATTTTACACGTGCTTAGTTTCTTGTGATGATAATTATTTGTAATTATCTTTGTAATACGTGTTACAGAATAATTCAATAACACTGGGTCTACGATCTCACCAATATTACTCAGTACATCATCAGTCATAAAAATCAGTTTTATGTTTAGGATAGGATATTATTTTATATTGTATTGTTTGTTCAAATTAAGTAAGTAGTATAAGATGTACATTATCCATATTAGTTGATAGCAGCACTATCGCATTAGGTTAAGGCCTGTAAAGGTAGATGTAAAGAGGAGAAATAAATAAAAAAAAACCCTACCCCCAAGTCATTACTTAACCCGTTAAAAATAGTCGGCGATCAACGCGGCCGGTGGATGTTAATCAAATCGCGTACATCGAGATTGTTTGCGATGACGCACTCTGCTATTCCCCTCGGCTAATAACGTTTGATGGCCTTTTCCTGCCGTAAATATCCTTATCGGTGTCCCACGGCATGTGTTTCCAATTTTTATCATCAACCCCGTTTCGAACGTTATTGCTTTACAAAGCGCGTTAATAGTCATTTAGCTCGCTAATTCTTTGTTGATCTTTAGAAGGTCTTAACTAATCTATTTGGAGAGGAACATTTTTTAATATAAATTATATACATCGTCGGATATTTTCCTTAAAATGAAGATGGCTTCTATTAGCTGATTTAGAACCGAAAATTAAGAGTTAAGAAAGACATAAATTTGTTCATTATAATAGTCTTAACATATATTTAAGGTGGTAAAATTTTGTTGACGATTCAAACTGTATTGAATGAAGCATAGTTGATAAAGATTTGACTTTGTATACAAAAATACACGTCTACGTATTTCGTACAGTACTTGCAAGAAACCTTTCTTTCAGTCGGAATTCAATTCTATTATAATCATCACCCGTCTTCGGGCTATTCTATTTTGGGACAATCCATTTTTCCAATTTCGATCTAGACCTTTAAATAGGAAAGTGGTTTTCAGTTTAAGTTGTTTGGAAATAAACTCGTAGACTCCCGAATTTTATTAAGATAAATTTATCCCGTAGATGCCTTTCAACCGACACGATTAATATGGACAATTTAAATTATTGAAAGTAAGGGTCTTTTAAAAATACATAATATTGTGTCATGGACATATTTTTCTTAAAAGAGTGCTCAATTCTAATTTATCCTATACAATATACATATATTAATTTTTGTGTAAACTAACATAATCTTATAGTTAACTAAAAGTTTTTAAAATTTTTAACGACACGGTAACTTTCCAAACTTAACATTTCGTTAGCTTTTTTAGTAAGTTGTAAACAACGCATTTTCTTACGTTGCAGCCCTAAGTGCTCATAACTTCAAGTTAAAAGTTCGCCTGAGCTACCTTAAGTTTCGCGTTCTTAGTGTTTCGACATACATTTGGAAATGTTATTAGAAAGTTTATGCGACGGTTTGACAATCGTACCTCTTTCGGAGTTTCAGCTAAACGTCTTATACATTAATGTTATTTAAAGTAAAGATTTTTGTGTTTTTGCTTTTGTTTTATTGGTAGAAGTTCTCAATCGTTGATAAAGTTAAGGCGTCAAAGTTGCTTGGATTAATATATTATTACTAAAACGGTAGATACAGAAGTAACTCTGTCTTTTTGTTATCATATCAGGCTTAATCATACCAATATCGAAAAATAAACTAGCTTGGGAAATACAGAATAATTAAGAATAATTAAGAAGAACAAAAAGGATAAAAATGGATCTAATAAGGTTGAATATTCTTCACATTTGGTAACATTTCCATTAAAAGATTCGTCTCCATCCATTGATAGGTAAAGCCTCAGGTTACAGCACGCCTATCTATAATAAACAGTAACGAAATGAAAAACCGTTACAATATAAAATGTTAGAAAAATCTAAATAAAGCGCGGCAGTATTTATTTTGTTTATAGAACATACTGCAATCGGGCGAGCGCAAACGACAGTTTGTTTTAATAAAATTTCGTGTCACCACAATTGCTTGAATAAAATATTGATATTTTTTGTTTTTATATGTCAGAGTGAGCAGTAAATTAAAACTAGATTATACTTAACTAACTAATCTTAAAAAATAATCTTCACGTTTGCTATCTATAGAATGGTCTCGGTAAGAAATGATATCTATAGTATAAAAATGATTCGCAAAAGGTGTTGGTAAGTCCATAACCCAACAACGCCTGGGCCAATTTGGCCGATTCTTTTTTTTCATCCAAGGATACCTTTACGACGTGAAAAAATCAAATAATTCTCGGGAAAAGTTTTGACAGAATAAAGTCTATCGGGTCCGCTATGATAATGTTTCGTCGTCGAGTTATAGTTCTGAACTCTTTCTTTCTTAGAGTTAAAAAAAAAACGAACATTTTTAATATCTTTAGCTTTTATAAATAAAAAAAAAAACTATAAAAGCTGAATAGAGATATCCAGATCGCGATTGTATATTGAATATTTTTCCTGAGATTAAAATACTTCGCGATAAAAATGCATAGGCGATATTCCTTAGATCCTTCCTTTAATGAATTTCATTTTAAAAAACACGAAGAAATTATAAATTTATTAGTCTTATATTTTTAAAATAGATCTGATGTTTAAATTTGCCATTTCTTCATAGTTCTTATAATTCTATTTTCATTTCTGAGCTTCAGAATAAATTGAACCATTTTCAAAAGCTCAAAAAAACGTCATCATAAAAAAGATATCATAAATAAATATTCAATTTTCAAGAAATATGTTATCGCGAAAATAGATACACACGCAAACAAACTCCTTTTTCAGCGTACTCAGTAATTTATTAAGTTTTTACAACTTTGATCTAGAAAATCAACTTGTTTACGTCACTGTCTTCGCGAATTTAATTACAGCAGCGATGCTAAGTCGTTAAGTAAGTCAAGTTATAGTTAACTTACGCTCTTAGAACGAATGAAGTTTTAAGAGATTACCTGAAGTAGGTACGTAATGATATTTTTAAACTCGTCTAAATTTATATACATCGCTTTGAATCACGCTTATATTGATCAATAAGCTAATTCATTACTTTACGTATTTCTATTGATATACTATGACTTAAGTTACAACTTAAGAAATATATATCTTAATCGAAATTTCGTAGTATAACAAAATTAAAGATTTAGTAAAACAAATTATATATCGTCTCGTATCTTTATATAAAGATATTAGATAACGTATAGGTAATAAATGTAATAGGTATTAGATAATGTCTGATTCCAACCGACTAAAACCATACGATGTTCCACCATTACTGTAGACGGAATCACCCGTGCGGTTTCCTCCGTAACCCTTAATATAAACACACCATAATGAAAAAACCAACTCACATAATACATGTACTTTCATTTAAATACGTCTTGATCTTTCAGTGCCGATCCTGTTACTAAAAATACTACCCATATACCTTCTCTTTTTGGCATTACCAAAACACCTGAAACGCCAATACATCACCACCAAGATATCGCGTCGTAACCAAATGCGCCTCACTCGCCTAACAAATCGAAGTATTGAACATTAAACTGATCATCGTACTTAACATTGCAGCAGCATCCATTCACAGCATTAAGATAGCAAAGTTAGGTGGAGCTAAAGGGATTAGCAGTGTCCAAGTCAGGCAGGTTGGCTTAAACGTTAGATTGTTTAAGTTAACAGCTAAATTACTTTAGCAAAGTTGTTCCAAGCTTCGCTGTCTCGCCTGCTGTGTACACATTTTTAATGAGCGTAAACATCTGTGATTATTAGCGCGGATTATAGAAGATCTTAAATAGCTAACAACTGTTTGAACTGTGAGGCCTATCTGTGTAATCCGATTCGTTAACTTTGTCGGACGTTAGTTGCTGATTTATCTATTTATTAAGTTGCTCGTGCATTCGATACCGCTGTAGGATCCAGTGATGAAAATTCTTAGCAATAATATTTTATCACTGGTCAGTCGTTAACGTAATCGTATCAGCTGTTGTCAGAATAAGTTACTGTGATAAAATTTTGTTTTAACACTACCGTAGTTAAAATAAATCAAGACTAACATTGTAACAATCATTAGCATTCATAATTGTATTTATAGTATATAATAGATATTAAACTTTAGGATATTATTTTCTTTACGTCAACGTATGTTCGCAGTGCAACATCATACAACTCTAACGTGAGACCAATTGTGCTCATTACAATTTCATAAGCGGCACCGAATTCCCCCGTTAGCTAAAATCATTGGCGCGGTGGCTAGCGGCCCGGGAGACGGGATAAAAATCGCATTACTCGTAATTGCTTTCGCGAGATTAGCGAACCGATTTAACTCATGTACAAATAAAAGGTAAGCCTTTATTTTTTCGTAAAAGGCTGATCATATCAGTAACACATTACTATTAATTGCGACGGTTAGAGCTTGATTTTTAATGTTTCTTTTAAAAAGGAATACATTTTTTTCGTGTATTACTTACTAGTTAGAATATCATCGCGGGCTTATACAATTTAAAAATTTTGTTTAAGAGAACATAATCTTCTATCAATATACATGAGATCTTTAATATCTACATATCCACATGACAGTTGCATTAATAAAAAAGTAATAAACTATAATTATAGCAAAGACATTCAGCTTTAATACAATTAGATTTCTATAGCAAGGTTAGCGAAGAAATCTCACACACTACAACACACGTACTTTCTAAAACTTGTCATCTCGATGCGTTGCCACTTGCCTACGATCTCGGATGTCTGGGAAAGTTGCAATGCCACTCGCTTTGTGCTCGAGTGAATATCGGCTATACTCTAATCCCCATTCACTTTCAAAGGAATCATATATTATGCATTCGAGTGCGCTTATTATAACCACCGCCAAAGTTTTATACAACGGGAACAATGACTTTGCTGAGTCACTTTTTCCTTTTATCTCATTATTAAATGTATAATAATTATAATATAAAATTATAGCATAATTTTATTTATTTATTTTTATTTTAAAATAAAGTAGCTTTCTATGTCTGTCGTATGTATGCTTGAAGCTTTAAAACTACGCAACTGACTTTCAGATGGTTTTTATTAATAGATAAGTGATTCAATATTTATTTATTTATTCAGATACACTGAGAGGCTTACACAATAGAAATATACAGGTAAAATTACATTAAACTACTTATATTAACATATGCTGCTCTTAATTGTGTATAAAAAGCTATATGTATAATACATGCATAATATATGACCTTTTGTCTTAACGTCTTGGTTCTTTGGCCTTTAATACATATTCTTTTAGTACCTACATATTTATAACTTCCCTACAACGAACATAGAGCTACAAAGTAACCGTAAACACGGCTTCTCTTCGGTAGTACACTTTGCACGGCTATGTCGGAGTAATTCGCTGGAATAAAGCGATTCATCAATTACGTGTCATTTAACTTTGAATTATCTCGAATGATTATCTCGTTGAATTGCTTTATTTGTTTTTAAAGCAAATTAACTTTTAACGAGCCGGTTTTTTATAAAGAGTAAAATTTCATGGAATGGAATGAAGTTATCTATAATTTAAAAATGAATTGCCAAATGTGTTGTAATTTATTTGCTAGACCGATTTCCTTTATTCTTTTTTTAAGAATATTCCTTTAAGTACGAGTAGAGTTCTTAAGTAAAGAAATAAGGGTACCTTAAGAGTATAAGGTTACAGTTAGGATAGGAACGGTGTGAACTAAGTCACGTCAGGCCAGCCTAGTTAAATATATTTTGATAAGCTAGCCCTTCTTTTAATAGTCAACACAAATTACTTTTGTGTATTCAATATCAAGCTGATATAGTTTTCGTATAACTTTGACATACATTTATCAAACTATCAGACCCATTTTTACAAGTTTCTTCTTAGGGATACCACGTCCGCCTCGGGGGAGAAGGAGCCGGTAAATCGTTCACAGTCTTGAGAGAATCATCAAAAACTCTTGAACGCTTAAATTAATAATTAATCGTAAAAAAAATAATAAGTAATCGTTTAAGAAAAAAATTTAAGAAACAGAAGAAGTTATTAAGATTATTTGGTGTTTTATCCATTTCGTTAAAGCCTTTGGACTATATTATATCGATGTGATTACGGATTAGTCGGGCCGGAATATAAAGTTTGATAAATTCGCATGAAAAAAAAAATAAAAAGAATATTTTGCTAAATTTCGAACAAGAAATTTTGTTTTCTTCTTTAACATCATTTAAACACAATATACCAATATAAAATGAAATGTTGCCTTAGTCAGAACTTAACTGAGCCAAATTAAAATAAAAAAATAGAGAACTTGCATTCAAATAATCATTGAAATCGGTTCACCGTTAACAGTACTAATGTAACAAATAAAAACAAATACAGTCCAATAAAGAACCTTCTTCTTTTCTGAATTCACTTGAAAATGTAAGATTGTGACGGGTTTTCATCGAGTTCACACATTTGACTATCTTAACTCACAGTATAACAACCCAACAGTTATGGTTTCGATATTTCATAATTTAGAAGCCTCAACTATACCCTTTGCTTTTGTTATTTAAAATCATATATTCTCATCGCTTTCCACACATGGCAATTGAACGACTTTATCAGTTAATCTAATTCATAAAGCTAAAATCTTTGACCTTTACAATATATTGAATTAAAGGGTGTCCCGAGTTTTCACCCACATACTATCTGATCACTATACTGATATTAAATTCATACCGCTTCTATGTTATGCCCTGTTGTATTTTTTAAATAAAAAAAATGAAGTCTTTTTTAAATTGACATCTTACTAAATGAATAAAGCGGTTTGATCCGGATAAAACCGGGCATCCCATTTTTCGACGTCTTCAGAATAGCATTATATATAATGAAGATAGTCTACGAAGCTTACTATTAAAGTCGCTTTCCTTTTAAAAATTAGTTCAGTGTAGAATAGTTTTTCAATTATTTTTTTGTTCTCAAAGACGGTAATAGAGACCCACTCTTAAACCATTTATCAAAAATCTTTTCTATATATACATAACTATTAATTATTACTCTCGAAAGATAATATCTCCATTTGCTGAACAATTCCGTTGAATAATCAGTATTGGTTTAATCAAAACACGATTCGTTGTGATAAGAGCGGCTTGATTACGATAATATTTAAATGTCCTTGTGGTGTCGGATTCGTTTTCGGTGAAAGTAACCAGAAACAGGCATATACATACTTAATATATTATTTTGACGACCGCTTGGCGCAGTGGTAACACAACTGCTTTTTGCGCGAAGGGTCGTGGGTTCGATTCCCACACCGGAAAAATATATTTGTAATTTACATTTGTATTTTTCTGGGGTCTGGGTGTTGCTATGTATTGTGTGTATGTATTTACAAAAGAAAAGTATGTATATGTAATTTATTCCGTTATCTAGTTGCCATAACACAAGCTTCGGCTTAGCTTGGAGCTAGATGGCGCTGTGTATAAATGTCCTCAAAATATTTATTTATTTATTTATTTATTTATTTACATATCCGTGAAGTTTAATATTTCTAAATTCTAACACATCAATTTTAACATGATGTTGATGTCAGTATCAACAACTAGTCTAGTGAAATTTGTTGTAATTATGATTTGATTGAAAAAACAGATAAGCTATTTATCGTCTTTATTAAACTACACTAGAGTAATAATTATTGGACTACAATATAGATGGGGAATCGATATATAAAATTATATAAAAAGTTATTGTTG
>DWAJ01001886.1:0-19929 GCA_018238005.1 Eurema mandarina | reverse complement strand
ATAGCTTAGGTACAGGATGACTTAGAAATAGTTAAATAAAATCTTAGATAACATAGTATCTTAAATAATTAATACTTCCAGGTTTATATAAGCGATTAAAAAGGGCGGGGTGTTTCAAGTTTAGTTTTTTTTGATAGTAGAACACTCTCATATGAATACCGCATCCCCTTCAAGTCATTCTCAGGAAGAAGGAATCGGTTACGTAGCTTATCACATATATACCATACTATAATAACCTAGATATCTTCAAGGTTAGGGTAAATAGGCATATCTTAAGCAGTCATGTTAGAACTTAGACCGCATCACGCGTACCATCAGGCAGGATTGTTGTCAAATGGCTGTTTAATAAATCATAAAAAAACTCACATGAAATCACAGCACTACCGACTAAAACCCACCAGTGTTCCTCTGCGCACATTGGCAGAAACGGACTTGCGAGGACCTTCGCTCACAGTCTTCCGAGATATAGTCTATTGAATGCCACAAACATACATAAACTACGCATTACTATATTATAGTATAAAATAATTTTTAACAAAAAATAAACCGACTTCAAACTAAAAAGTAAAAAATAAATTTGCTTCCCACAAAGTAATACACATTTTCATTTAGTAGGTATATAGAAATGATTTAATAGTTATTTTATAATTTAGACGTCGCGTCGGTACGAAAATTTTTTGAAATCCGTTCATAATTGACGAAAATATCGGTGAACATACGTAAAAATAATATATTATACATACAGACGAATTGAGAACCTCCTCCTTTTTTATATCGGTTAATAAAAGTCGGTTTCTCTGTCCTTATACCCCTTTTATTTTATATTATTACCCCTTTTTTAAAACTACGCACTCCTCATGCGGTTCTTTAATAGATAGCGTGTTTCAAAAGGAAGATTCATATGTTTAATATATGCACAATAAGTAAGATTTTTATAGATTAAATTTTAAAGCTCACAATTTCTATGTCAGCCTGTATAGGTTTCTATCGATGCAATGCCATCTTTCGTAATTTGAACTTGCCTGTAGCTCGTTTTATGACTAGACTTTATGGTGGTTATTGATTTGCTTTAAAGGACATTGTTAAGTTAAATCTTAGCTTATTGGATAGCTTAGACTTCAAAAGCTGTGTACTTTAATAAATACTTTAAGTGTACAGATACAATGTAAATATTGACAATAGTGACCATTTTTGAAAGTTCTTAAATATTTTGAAGCCTAATTTTAACAAGCAGTCAATTAAATAAATATAGAAAAATATAGTGTATCTTCTATACTGGTAAGAGTAAAATATTTTTCTTCTGCAATGAATCTTACTGTGTTCTTACGTATGGTCACTCAATGTATAGAACCATCACTCGTAGTTTGTCAGCAGATTTTTTCTCCACTTTCATCGGACCGGTATACGCTTTGCTTTCAATGAAATACTTTTCCGCAGTCCCGCGTCAAGTCTAACAAGTTTCACTTGTCGCTCAGAATGTATAAGTACCGTACCGAGAGATACTTTTCGGAATGTTACATTTGGAGCGAATTTTATGGTAATTTAATGTATATTTAGCATTAACGCTGGTTCGGTTTCGGCTAACCTAGTTTAGTTTGTAATGAGTTTCACACTCATTGACTATTTCGTTTTATTTTTCTTCTTAAGTTTCACATTCATCAATTTTTAAATTGATGGTATGTTTTTTTAAGGTTTCGTTTCGAATTCGTTGAATGTGTACTTTAAAGTTTATCTTTACAATTAATATTTGCTTCTAGTTATAATAATATGTTATATGAGCAAAAAGACCCTGTCATCTTCAGAAAAAGGGTAGCTAAAGGCAATATGTGTGTTTAAAAAGGTTTAATGATTACGAAATTTTAGGAGTTCAGTGCCTAAATGTTTAAAACTATCACTAAACAATTTTAACATGTTGCGTTAAAAGTTTAACAAAGCAGTAATTGCTAGCATAATAATATAGTCTAAATTCCTTGGGCTCTGCTGCATACCGAGGTCAATGATCTCCAGTGTAATTGAATTCATGCAGAAACTTATCCAAGCGCTAAATCAGTACCGTAAAGTTTACTATTCCCTAGCAACAAACTTAACTGTTTCCAAGTTTGATCTAAACTAACCAATTATATAAATGCGACGTAGGACCAAATGTGGACCCTTGAGGCACGCCTCCTCTAGTATTTATTAAATATAATATATGGATCTAAAATGTTAATTTAGTTTACTGTATTCTCTATAAGGCTGCGCGTTCGTGGTTTTACAGTTAAATTTCAACCTTAGTACTAAAGCAACAAGAAGCAAAATTGTATGAGACATGAAATGTAAAGCTTAGGATAATATTTTTAGAGAATAGTACGAATTGTATCATGAAATCTGAAGCAAATTTACTAAGAATTTTTCTATTATTGAAAATGTTTAAAGCTAATTAACAAACAACAATTACGATTTTTATATCTTTTTTTGACGAGATGAGAATTCTGTTTAGTAGTTATAATCTTTAATTAAGATGAAAAGATATTAAGCGAGCAAAAACTAGAAAAACGTCTTGCTTATCAGGAGAATGATAGCCTAATTAAAAGCAGGCGTTTTATCATCCCGTCTAGACTTCTAGATAACAGATAGGAGCTAAGTGAAGATTTAAAAATAGGAATGTTCTGTATACTGTGACGTCATAAGTATTAATATAATTGGCTATTATTCGGAGATAAAAAGTATCCTATGTAGTTATCGAGTAGTCTAATCTACCTGTATGCCAAACTTCAGCCAAATTAATTATTAAGTTTTAGCGTAAAATACCAACAAACAGGTTTGGTTCAATGGTTTTATTAGCTTCATTTAAGACTAAGCTTTTACAATTTCGAATAAATTTACGTTTAAGGTAAGAATTACGTTTATTTTTTGAGTCTAAGTTTTCGAATTAAATACACGTACTCGCGTCGTGAAGAGCGTTTAAACGCGAAATTTAAAATTCAGTATTGTATGTTTCGTTTGACTTAAACAAGTCCATTCTTGGCGATTTCACTGCGCTTATATTTCGTATTACCATTGAATTTCAATTTTAAACCGTTGTCCGCACAATCGCAACCAATAAACTGTGTTTGTGTGACTAATGCTTGTTATTTGCGAATAATGCTCTTGAAAGTAACCTTAATGCGATTTATCGTTGCGATCTATTGTAATGTCGCACGTCTTAGAGTAAATGGGGAAAATTGGTTGGGCAGACGACATTTTTATAGTTTACTTTTATAGTGATAATACTATTATTTTAGTCATTTTTATTCTAGTAAATACAGAGTGATCCCTTATTATTCTTATTATACATTCCGTTGTTATTAAATCTTAATAATTATATTGGGGATGTTGAATTAAAATCAGAAATATTTGTTAAATCGTTGGTACCATTTTCGACTTCAAGATTTCTTATTGGGCACTTGTACGGTATATAAGTGAGTCTTTATGTACTTATATATAACATAAACAGAAAAATATACCCTTTTAAACCAGAATAATTCAACAATTAAATTTATAAGTACTTCCTTCACAATTATCTTTAATCGAATAAAGCCAACCTGTATATTTACACTAGGAAAACCAGTCGCATTAGTGAACTTGTTTTATTTATCTTCATCCATACAACTTTTATGTCCGACCATAAATCTGTAAACATCTCAAATCTCGAATGACCAATATAAGTTGAAGCGTCGTTATATCATTACGCATAAATTGTTGGTCATTAAGTTGTGCCTCTGCACATGAAAATGGTTCTAATGGAGTTGCACCTTGCAGTATAATGTCAGATTTTAATAATGGCCTAATCTTCAGCCAAATCTACATACAAAATTTCAGCCAAATGCATGTAGTGAGTTGTGCTTGTGAATAATGACATACAGGCATTATTACCCATTTTCGCATTTACATTATTTGTAATGATGTTGGGATATAAAAGTATTGACGTCGACTTTCAAAAAAGTCAGGAGTCAGAACTATTCTCCGGCCGGTTTATACCACAGAGCACTTGTGAAGAGGCAATTACCCTCGTGATGGGCGCAAACATAGATTAATAAGACATAGAAGTGAAATATGAGCACGCAAAGTGAAGCCATTTCAAAATTGACAATTTTATCTACTTACATAGATCATCGTCGCAGGGTATATTTTTCGTTGTTTTAAATTTTCCACATTTATACAGTAATTTTCTTATAGCTGTGCTTTTGTGCATGTCATCAAGTATAAGAACATTATTTTTACGCTAACACATATACAGTTTTGGCTTCACTTACAGCGGACCTATTATTAAGGGACTATCAGTCTATGCGTTATACGTCTATGGGTGCGAAATGGATGAATACAGTTGCGTTCAGCGACATGTTATAAAGCACTAAATTCCTACATAATCTGTCTTTGGATAGGAATTTTTCATTATAAGATCTGCGGAGTAATAAAACGTGCTCGTTTTCAATTTTATATCGTCTCCGTTGGCTAGGGGACTTCTATTAATATTCTAGAAGCTATGGAATTCTTAGCTTCGATCTTCGGCTAAACGTCAATATGTTACCGACTATTGAAGACAATTTATATAGCTTTATTATGTTAAGAAAATTTATCATCTTTGTTATTTTTGAGTCTGTTTTAATTATAGGTTTATAATAGCAGGAATATTATAACCATAAAATTAATTAGCATTATTATTTTTATTTTGTTGGGTTGGTTTACACCTATCAGGAACACAGAGAGTTATTTAACTATAAATAATGAGGCCGATATCGATCCAGAAAAGAAAAATTTATTTTTAACACGAGTTATAATTAAAAACAAAACTGATAAGAAATAATTGTAGTGTGTCTCAATTTTACAGTATTTATCTTTTTACTCAACTACATGTTAATATCAGTTTAACATACGAAATATCTACTCTAAGGTTATAAATGTAAGATTGTGAGTGTGTATGTTTGCTACTTCTTTACGTCTAAACGGCTTGGGCGAATTTAATAAAATTTAGTATCGAGCTAGCTGACAACCTTAATCAACACATAGGGTACTGCGCAAAGTACACAGTTTTTTTCCCAAGTAATACGGGTACCACCGCGAGGCACAGATAGTGCATAACAAAGGTATTCTTATAACAAAATAAGAAGCAAAATTCACAGTCTGTTCATTCGCTTTGTTTGTAGACTGATTACTACGTCGTCATTAAGGCTCTTTCCCTTGGCTTTTTGGATAGACGATGTTTTTAAATAGTTTTATTGTTGCAGTCATTAACCGGCGGATTCTGAATGTCTTAACGTGAAAAGAGCAGTCGCTTTGTTGTGTACGTAGTAATTGGTAGTGTTTTTGTATGGTGGTTGTCTTTTGGAGATGTTTTGATGTAAAATGTATTATTTTATTAAGTAGGTATATTTTATGAGATACAAATTTATAGATTTTTTTTTGAAATAGGGGCGTTAAAATAGAGATAATGTTTTTGGTATACTTATAAGTTATATAATCATAATAAAGGTATATAAATTTCATTTCTCGCGTCAGATAATAATATGTTTAAATAGCGAAATATAATTTTGTTTTAAAATCTACAAAATGCATGTGTTGGTGCAATTTTAACGCACGTTTTGTTTTCTTTAATCAAAAGCTTCAGTGTTTTTGAACAAAATGTGTTTGTTTGTTTTACATTCATAGATTTATCGGATTTTGCTGTGTATTATAATATGAATGTTATATGTATTTATGAAAGAAAAATATTTATTTATAATGTATCCGTCATCCTGTGACCTGAAATATTATTATTATTATTTATGTATAGCAAAGGATATTTTTAACACTACTACACGTTTTTTAACTGTCGTTTCATGCAACCGCCTATGAGGCGATGCCAACCTATGCCGGAATACTGCAACGCAACTTAAATTTAAGTACAACTTAAACCGGTCCGATTCGAGAGTTCGCCATAGAATTCTGTCAAAATTACGAGACTTAAGACTTAAATTTAATTTGCGTATGAGTATTTGGCCGCTAGTCTGGTGTCACCCAGACCAGGACTGTCCTAGGCTAAAAAGACCCCAATCCAAATTCTCATGTACAAAGCCATTGACGATACATATTATTCATCTATTGTATGCACTAAATGACACTTCCGTCGTCTGCACTTGACTATACTTGACTGAATACTGCTGTGAACGAGAACCAGATCGGTCGATTTGCTTCTAACTAGTTCAAGTCAAAGTCAAAGTCCAATTCAAGTCCAAGTTTGTCAAAGTCAAAATCAAACTAACCTGACTTGGTAGAGAAGAAGAAGAAGAATAGTAGTGTAGATTGAAACACTTGAATCGTTATGGTATTGAAAAGGATTATGGCAATTCAAAGTCCAAGTCTTTCAAAGTCAAAGTCAAAGTCAAAGTCAAAATCAAACTTATCAGACTTCATAGAGATGTGATAGTGGTGTAGATTGAAACACTTGAATCGTTGTTGTATTGAAAAAGATTATGGCTTATGCACCATAAGTATGGAGAAAAGTTTCTATACGAAAGAACCAACAAAAAGATCTTATAATTTTAATAATCTCGTAATAAAAATATTACATTTAGATTTAAATGTATCACATATAAACCCTTAAAATATAGATTCATAGTACTAAGTACCAACAACAAATACTAAACGTATCCTACGTAAACTTGTACGTATCCTATGAATTTTGCAAACTCTTCAAGCAAAAACTACTACACAGATTTGGCTTGAATTTGGTATGAAGAAAGACGAGAGAAGAAATTAATATGAACAATCCGACTCATAGTTACAGCGATGAGTACGTACAAACAACCAAACTCTTTATGATTTCAAATAAAAATATATAAAGCTGAAGAGTTTTTTTGTTTGTTTGAACGCGCTAATCTCAGGAACTACTGGTTCGAATTGAAAAATTCTTTTTTTTATTCAATAGAAAATTTATCGAGGCAGGCTTTAGGCTACATAACATCACGCTGCGACTAATAGGAGCGAAGAAATAATGGAAAAAGAAATCAACGGGGATGAAGTCGCAAGCAACAGCTAGTTTCAAATATAAGTAAAGATTCTATAGTAAATAATCCCCTATCGTTAAATAGTTATCACTTCTAAAGTCCAGCCAGCTATAAATTTGAAAATCTTGTCTAGGTCTTAGTATAGAACTAAGATCTAGGTTCCCTGATAGCTTTCCTATTGTTAAAGGGATATCTAGATTGGATTAAACGGTTCGCCAGTGATAAGCACCGTTAGGGGCTTTATTATTTTAGAATTGAATCTATTTGTTCTAAGTGTACTAACTTTGTTCCCGCGATTTAACGGATATACTTGTTCTAAGTGTACTAAGCTTGTTCCCGTGTTAGTTATAGTTGTTTAATTAGAATTGTTTAAATTCGATATAAGGATATATAAAACCTTATCGTGACATAAAGGAAGAAAAACAATTATCCAATTTGGTGTAGTAGATTGGGAGCTACGTACCTATATTACTTATGGTTATTAATATATCTATACCTGTGTTATAAATTCGAAGAGTTTGTTTGTTTGTTTTTTGAACGTGCTTATGTCAGGAACTACTGTCTCGAATTGATTATTTTAGGCCCGTGTTTATTAGTACATTTATTTTACAATTAGCACAAAAACTACAGCATTGATGTTCATGAGGTTTCAAAAATAAATAGATTGATTCATAATAAATTCATGCGATACGTACATGTATAAGAATTTTATTTTACAAGAATCAAGTATAAAAGCAATACGAGAAACTTGCCTAGGAATAATGTAGATACTATCATTACGAGAAATATGCCTAGTAACAATTTAGGAACTATCATTACGAGAAGCATGCGTACAAAGGATATTAAAATAACCGTTGCACGTTGTACACTTAAACATTCCATTACCTATAACCGGGATAGTATTCACATTTATATGTCTTTGTGCAAACCAGTTTTGACTCGAAATAATTGACGCTTCCTCATACCTGTGAAACTGCAGGCCTAATTATTTTGCTTGCCCGCTATAACTGGACTTGTTTTGATGAATTTATCGTGGGTTGTAGTTATATAGTTTGAATTAACATGCGGTATTTCCGATGCATTATGACTTTCTTAAAGGCCGGCAACCCACTTTTTTATATAGTAAGATAGATAAGTTTAACCGACGGTTAAACTTATCATAAAAAAATGATATCTAAATCCTATAACCGGAAAATAAAAAATAATTAGACCTATCGCCTTCACTACCTAATCTATACTAATATTATAAAGAAGTAAAGTTTGTGTGTTTGTTAAATTGTAAAGAGTAATCTCGGGATCTACTAAACCAATTTTAAATATTCTTTCACCAATAGAAAGCCACATTATTGCTGAGTGTCATAGGCTATATAAAAAGTATTGTTAACATTATGCCCACCGAAGTGGGCACGGGTCAGCTAGTAAATCATAAGTTTGTATAAAGCTTAATATTGATTGTAAATAGGAAATATTAGTAATTCTTTCACGTACTTGCAGTATTCTCGGGATTGACTCAAAGAATTCTTTGAGTATTTTCCTTATAGATTATCTACTAAATACTGAACATCTAGGCTACGTTTTTGTATGTATACCTACTACATTTATTTATAGAATACTAGCCGTGCCCCGCGATTTTAGCCCTATTTATACATTCTACCGTACATATAAATCCTCGTGAACCACTCTATCTGAAAAAAAATCCCGTGAAAATCGGAAGACCCAGAAGAAAGCAACTGTTTTATGCTATGTAATGATTTTAGACTCAGGACGATATAGAATTTTTCTATGACGTATTAATTTTTATAGTTGACATTTTTTTTATTCTATGAATTGGTGAGACGAGCTGGACGCCCTCCTGATGGTAAGAGAAACGCCAGCCCATAACCAATGTAGTGCTACCCAGAGCTTTGCTCCGGGCAGGGGTGCACTACACTGACGCTCCCCACTTCGAGTCATAAGATGCTAAGACTCATAAGCCCAGTAATCACGCTGGCTACAGTACCCTTCAGACCGGAACACAGTGACATTTGCGCATCACTGTTCAGGCGGTTGAATGTCTGGCACTGTGACACCCAGTCGGTCTCCTGCGAAAGAGACCCCCGGTAAAAATAACATATAATAACTATTACATATAACATATGTACTAGTTTTGTAAATTTAGTATGTCATATTTACTCTTGTAGTCGCTGGTTTCTTCGAAATTCGCTGGTCATCACAAATGTCGAAATACCGTTCGCTCCTATCCTGGTCATAGGAGGTCTCTATGTCAAGTGACTAGACCTCAAACAAAAAGTGACCTATAAATTTATTAAATTTCTTTTAGCCAATTAAACCTGTCATGTTTTTGCCGCGTCGCTGTCAGCACTTATTGTGAAGTTTTTTGTTAGTTTTTGCGCTCGAAATGGGCACGACGCAAATGAACGATTCACTTTTTCATTCAGAAAAAAAAAAGCTTTGATCGATGTTTATTGGCATTAACTCGTACTGTTTAATTATACATGTTTCGGAATTATAAATGTAATATGTCAAAGTCAAATATCTTTATTCAACTAGGCTACATATAGTAACACTTTGGAAACGTCATGGTATTACAAGACATCATTAACCGCGATTCGGAAGGCAGTTTTAAAATAGGAAAATGCAATTTTCATTAACAAAACGACTACAACATTTACACAAAAATATTCCAAAAGCTTTTGCCTTCAATATATTCTTTTACATTATAAAATAATATAAACTTAACGAGGCTTTTAGTTATTCAGATTATAACGCTCTTAATATATTTAGGTATATAGACTTTGAAATTATGAAATAAATATTAAATCATGTACATACTAATTGTAAAACAAATTTATGCTTTGCTTTTTAGTTTGAATTCGGTTTATTACTGATAAAAAATATTTTATAGCACCTGTGTTCATACGAATACCTAACGCGCTAACGAACGTTTCACAAATCATTAAGCAGCTGACCGAAAGCGAACACGGGTAAAAAATAACATAGTCATTTGAGCTCCAAATTGACAGGCTTTCATTTTTAGTTAACATACAACCATGTTACTTGGTTTGTTTTAATTAAGACTTTGTTGGCATGTTTCTCGTAACGTTCTTAATTACGACTGCGTTTCTTTATTCATTATAACCTTAAAACGTATGAGTTTTATAGTGAATCCATAGTAATATTATAAATGCGAAAGTAAGTCTCTGTCTGTTACGCTTTCACGCGAAAACTACTGAACCAATTGTAATGATATTTGGTGTACAAATGGTCTAGAGCCTGAGTTAAAACATAGGCTACTTCTTCTTTGTAGAAACTGCCTTCCGAACTGGTGGTAAACAATTGTTTCGTTATACCATGACGATTCAAAAGCGTTACTATATGTAGCATAGTTGAATAAAGATATCTGTGGCTTTGACTTTACTCTAAGGTATCCGAATATAAAAATGAAATACAAAGATTCCATAGCGAAATCCTCAACCTGAAAATTACAGTGAAAATGTTCGAGTGAACTTAATTTGGTGTTAAAAATTATGTTATTCAAACTATCATCGGACTGACAGCTCGATTAAAGTCACTTTCGATTCACCGATGTGCTAACGCCTCTTGTTGGCACTTAACTATTTAGAAAGTACATTGTTTTGCAAGTCATAGATGCAAATGACTTGCTTTTTTGGTCAGTTTTCGTTATTATTTTGTGATGCAGTTTGGAATTTCAGTAGCTTTTTTATAATAACTAGTTATTAATAAAGCTATATAATGTAACAATAGCTTTGACTTTGATTTTTTTACTTTGATGATGACTGACAAAAATATAAAAAAAATATACGTTTATTTTGTTCTTAATTCCAACTGTGTTAAATCAAATAAAAAATTCCTCTTATCTAGCGGATAAAGGTCATAACTTAGAAGGATTTCATTTTCCTCAAGTAATGTTTTAAGAAGATAAACTATGCCTCAAGAAATGTACGATGTAGGTTTATTTCTAGACTAGTATTCAGTCTAGACCAACTTGGCATAAAAACGGTACATTGATTATGAGCCTAGTACCGCTATAACACCTGTGGTCTAATGCAAGATATAATATTGTACAAATATGTTGCCAGATTTAAATTATACAAGTTAAAATAAAATATCGTTGCCTAGATAATGTTTAATTATTAAAAATTACCATAAACAAAATTTTATTTCAAAAATTCAGACGTAATACTTTACATCAAAATTGAAAAACAATTTTTTCAAATTTGGTTTTGACCGGGTGAAATTCATTCTAAAAATCGTTATTTCCGCATCGAGAAAACATTTGGTGCATCTTAAAAATACCTACCGTTCTAACTAAGTATGATTAATATGTATATTTGATATAAAATAAAAAAAACCTTCATAAATATTCTAATATTAGTCTGGACAAATGCATAACGTTCTATAAAAAATCATCATCCAAGGGAAATACATAAACATAATTACACGAGAGAAAAAATATCGCTTTATGATCTACCTAACTATAAGAAGAGTTTTCTGTTCAATAAATTATTTCTCATAATCGGTCGTACTTCACAGATTTTTTTAAAACGATCGCTTCAAATATTATAGCTCTATAAAACGCAATTCCTTATCTTAACGCTATCAGACACGCATCATTGACAATTAAGTTTTTTGTTCAAAGTTAACCGCGCGAAAACATTTAGTAAAAATAACAAGCTTCCGGACATTGAGAAAAAGTGTTTTGAGATTGTTAAAAAAAGTGCTTAAGATAAGTCCAACGAATATTATTATTATAAAACATTGTATTTAATTTATTCACAGTAAGATTTTTATAATCATTACATAGTATAGGTCGCGTCACGAATGTTTAGCGCTGGACGAGAATAGCTGCGCATCGGTAGAACCGCGCTCGTAATCGACGTATTGGTGCGAGAAAGACAACACGACTGGGGAACCAATCAACGCTCGCGCACCCGACAATCACTCGCACTGCGCGCCGTGCCGTCCCCTCGATACATTATTTTTGACTTCTGCGCAGGTTACGTTCAGCGCTAAAGATTCGTGACGCGACCTATACAAACAAAGTCTCTTTAGTCTGTCCGTTCGTATGTACGGTTAAATCTTTTAAACTACGTTACCGATTTTCATGCGGTTTTTTATCTAGATTGATTTACATGCAACAAGCGGGTTAAACAACAAGATTTAATCAAAAATTAGATCAACCAAATGTTTTTTAATAAGATGTTTAGTACGTCGATAGTGCTGGTCAACTAATGTAAACAATTATACCTTACGTGAGCTAGTGATATGAGTGAATTGACATAATAAAAAAACGCTAAATGTGTAACTCGATAACACTATTAATATAAATACATTATTTAATTATTTTAGATTAACGCTTGGAATGATATTTCTTAACGCTCGTGGGACGGTGACCCTTTTTCATGTATTATTGTATAAATATTATAATAGTCGAATTTTTGTTTATATGTACAATTGTATGTTCTTATTTTAAAAAGAGCGACTATCAGAGTTTCTTGCCGGTTCTTCTCTGTAGAAACTGCCTTCCGAACCGGTGGTAAATTTATTGTAATACCATGACGATTCAAAAGTGTTACTTTATGTAGCCTAATTGAATAAAGATACTTTTGACTTTGACTTTGACTTTGTAAGTTGGACGTGGGGCTGCGCTTATGTAACATTCATTAACAACCACTGGCGGAAACATGTCTTCCCTGAGACATGCGACACGATGAGATGGGAGGATAAATAATTTCATAGCCGCTCGCCACCCGGGTTCACTAACCACTTCAAGTGCATTAACGATGCTTTACATAATGTAATAGTGTTGTTGAACATCAAGGTAAAATTTGTTCTATATTTTGGATATAAAGGTAAGGTAAGGTAAGGTAATAATAAAGGTAAGTTTAAGCTAAGCTTTCGAGACGTATCGTAACTATGACAATATGTTTGGTATATGATTTTAGGTTTTCACTTTTAGTACTCCTTGTACTTCAAACACAAATTAAATAATACAACCCGTAGGTCCAGTGTATACCTTTAGAAAATCGAACCAATCTTTTCATGACATATTAGAGACTAAACACCGGTATCTACTGGGTAACTTTGATCATTTTAAAAGACAATTTTAAATCGTATAAAATGCGGTCGTATTAAAGGCAAATGAGAAAATTCCAGGGTGTAGCGGGAACTAATTCATTCGGGATAGCTTGGAGCCATTCCGCGGGTTTAACCTTCGATAGCTGTCAGATTATCGTTCCTTGAAGCAATTTGTAGGGATTTGCGGCTGAGCTAAGTCGCAATTTAGAGTTGGTCATCTATCATTAAGTTTCTATTTCTACTTCACATAGGTATATAGTGGTTTGAAAAATAGTCCCAAAATAGCGAGAAGCTTTTCATAACATCAGTTTGACCAAATGATTAAACCGATTATGTATATAAGTCGACAATCTCAATGCTTTCTATTTTTATGAGTATCTTAATTATTACAACAGTTACTTGAAACTAATAAATTAATAAAAAAAATATATAAAACAAACTGATATTAGGAAAATTGTGAAACAGTCAACATAAATGTTAACGTAATCTCAGAAGTTAAAGGTAAGAATATCTCTATTCCGACAAAAAAATAACAGAATTGTACATACGTTTTTATCGAGTTAAATAATGTCATTAATTTATTTATTTTAGTAACATAATAATATAGTAATAATAATAACTCTGCGATCCTTAATTTACAAAACCTTTTAGATTTTTATTCAATAAATTGTGGCAAAAAATTTGTTGCGTTAGGTTTATTGAGTCACATATATTACAAATGCATTTCTTACAGCTAATTTGTGGTCAACTCAACAGTTTTTCTGATATGATAGTGGGTACGTGAACATATTTATATGATGGTAAGCAACCATCTCCGTCACCAAGTTTATACTCGGTGTAACAAGGTTATATACTTTTTCATGTTTTGTATAATTTTTGAATGTGATTTATACTTGTCCGAAGCAATACTTGTTATGTTGTATTGTAAGCAATTTCTATATAATTAAAATTATAAGTAAGTGGTAGAGCAAAGCTAGGGTGAAATGGGCTAATAAGCAATGGGTTAGTTGATAATAGTTGCAACTCACTAACTCTCCTTTGAGGAATACATATGAAGTTTGTAGCTTGTCAAATAAAAATTATAATATATACGGCAATAATATTATCCTTAATATTATTGCGTTTTATCCTATAATTTTTAATAACATCTATGAAGTGTCTAGTGAAAGTTAACCTTTATGAAACATGAGATTGAGTGTCGGACATGGCATAAAAAAATAATCAAGTATATTTTTATGTAATACATAAGCAATTCATATTCGTATAGTAAGTGTACTTATAATACGGACAACAAACACTGAACAAAAAACACTGGAATAAGTACTTGGTGTGAATATTTAATCTTGCTGCATTTTAGCACAATATATAATGTGAACAAAAAATAAACAATAGAATAGGTGCACCATCTCAGTATGTTATTCAAAAATTTTATTGAACTTCTATTTTAACAATTAATTATTAAGGATTGTAGAAAAATAAATAATAAACACATCATAAACCAGGTAAATTATCTTTATTAGCAACATATGAGGAATGTGACAATGCAAAAGCGTAATATACATGCAGTTTAGGCATTGGGCAAGCAAGCTTTCGTTTGTGTAGGTGGCAGTGGCAAGGCCTTCTCACCTCGCGACGGCGGCCCGGGCTCCAACGGCGTCCCACCGACCAGCGCCAGCACCTCCACGATCCACACCACCCCCCACATGTTCCACAACCACATCACGCCACTCCACTATCTCATTATTGGCACGAAATTCACACAACTTAACCGATATGAACACCTAAGTATTATAATAACTCCTATTGGCACGATCATACTTTGGAAAATGCATAGATTGCAGACATGCAATATTATTTTACGCGACTATTCACATTATTCGACTTTAATTTCGATTCAAAAATAATATAGTTCGGGAAACAAAGACTCGTCATAACATTCTTCTTCAAAACATAAATGTACGAACGCTACCTACTCTACAGCCGACTGCAACGTTCCATATAGTACTAACTGGTCTACTATCTGTTTACACGTTGTGTTTAGAAACTGTAGAATCGATATTCGACTCGTAACATCGAACATGAAAATCTCAAGCATTTAAACTCGATTATTACTTATCTGTGCATTATTCTGTGATGAAATATTATAGTATTATAACAAGCATTACCAAACTTTTTTCTTTTTATACAATTGGGGTTTACAAATACATATTTGCCGTGGTATTATTTGTGGTAAATCATGTTTTTGCAGTGTCAATACAAAGTTAGCCATTTCCTCGAGATATTTAAGACTCATTTGAGGGTCCTTTGGAACCATATAATGCTTGACTGGTTTCCACCTTCCATTCACATAGTGACACGGTTGAGAAAAGTATCCATCAAAATTTAATCCGAATGACCCTATTTGTAATATTCAAGAAATTATTTTTAAATAAATATAAAATATTTCTTTTACATGAAAATTAATAATAATGAAAGAGTACCATCACAGTGTATTCCGATGCTTATTATATCTTGTGGATTCTTATCAAATAACCACAATTTTATCATACCAATAACCGCCTCACTTTTACTCAAATGCGTATGGGCACCAGATAATTTAGCCTAAAAATAAACCATTGTTATCGATCAAAGATGTTAAATATTTGGCGATCAAAACCAATACCTTTTCATTGGCAACTTTCTTCCACAATGTATCATCAAAGTACAACAAGTATTCCATCGTTCTCATTTCAGGAGTTATTGTGCCAATACACAAACTTGAATTACTTACTTTGTTGTAACGATTATATGGATCAAACGTATTGTATTTGTGAACTGTATTTTTAACATCAACCAAATGATTGATACCAACGAAGCCCCAAACAGGTGGACAAAATATATTTCTCATTGGGACTTCAGCTATGTTAGCAATAACAGGAGTTGCCTCCATCCCTATATCTGAAGTGACTACAATTATATTATGCCGACTTATATGTGTTACTGATTCTGACAAAACTTTGGCATTAAAACATGCAGGTCCCACATTTGGAATAATAATGTTCATTTTCGGTGATGCTGAAGCGTTTATCATTAGGGCAATTTTTTGCATTATTTTTTTGTTTTCATGTAGCCATCCTCCTATTGAAATTGAATTACTAAAACAATGAATATATCAATTTTTATGATTTCTATTAATAATCTGACACATAACTGTTACAAAATATTAATTAGAAAAACGTGTACCTTAGAGGAACATGATCCAGTATGATCAATAGGTCTGTATTGGTAAGAGCAATTCCAATCTTATCAACGTATTTAACAACTTTTGGTGGAAAATTAGTTCCAATATAACTACATTCACGCTCAACAAGCTCCATAAATGAAGGTAAACATTTGTGATCATAGATGTAAATCTTACTAATGCTTTTCTTTTCATATGTTGTTTCTAATAAACCTGATATTAAATGCATCGTGATTGGATTTCCTGCCCCTGATATACAAATAGCAAAAGAGCTCTTTTCTGTACTCTCCCTTAGATCGAAATCGGATCCAAGTTTTAATTTTGTCTTGGTTTCCTGTTTAACTTTCTTGTAATATTGTCTGTAATTAGTCACTAAATTTTCATACCTTTCAGAGGACATGAAAACATCTAAATCGTAATAGGAATTACAGTATTCCATAAATTCAGAAGCTCCTCCTATATACACAGGCTTACTTCCGGTTGTTAATAATTCTTTCCATACTAATGGTGATCCTTCGTGATGCCATTTATTTTTTTGATTTATTTTACATAGCCACATCTGAAAAAAAACAAACTGTAATTGTTAGTAATTGTCCTTGTCATATTTATTTAATTATGTAAGTTTTACAAACCTTCCATTCTAAAACTGGTTTTTCTATTCTATCATAGCAAAAGTTTGGTAAGTTTTCAGAGAGAAAATTAGCAATGAGACATGTCCGAGCAAAGATATCACATTGGGATTCCCCAGCGATTACAATTCGAGCAACCATAGCTACTTCTTTTAATTAATTCCTATACGTAAAACGTAAAACAATTATTTTTTGTAAATCGGAAACTACATTCAAATGTCAATAAAATAAATTGTGGTCTAGTTTTATTTTTTAAATATAAACAAAAAAGTATTTATAGGTTTAAACAAGTTTCCTTTCCTTTATTGCTGTTATGGCTCTCTAAAAATCCCTTTCTTTAATTATTTTCTCTCCACTATATCAGCTATAAGTAATAGTTACATTAAAAGAAAAAATGTTAATTTGAGTTTATTATGTGAAAGTTAAATACCTTATAAACATTTAATTTATTCGATAGCTAAATCGATTCTCTCACAATCGATTTAGTTTTTAAAAACTATTAAACATCTATATATTTCTAGACGATTATCAATACGTCATCTGTCAAACGTCTTGACTAAATGCAAATATTGACACTTGACAGTTTTGTAACAAAATTGAAAATAGTGGATATTCCAATTACTTTATAATTTTAATTAAGAAACATAGTAGTAATATAAATTTATTACTCAGTGTAGTAATTTACAAGTGTACAGGTTTCATATAATGTTTGTTAAATAAACTCATACTCCACGTGCGCACCTCATAATAGTTTTTAAATTTTAATCCATTATGAATTTAAACGATTTGGGATTTTGTGACCTTTCAATAGGGAAAGATTATGATTTAAGTAAACTATATCTGTTCGAAAGGCTTGGTTTTAACACAATTGCCATCAACACATTCGTCAACGATGGTGAAGAAGAACCTAAAAAGAAAAAGAAAAAAGGTGATCCTAAAGAGAAAAAGGATATCATACCGCCACCAATAGAATTACCTAAAGATTTAAATATCGAAAAACTTCGCATATTGCAAAGAGTTACCATTGAATTCTCAGACTCTAGTGTTGCTATAAAAATGAACAATTCTGAAAACTTAAAGAAATATGACTTGGTAGCAGTAATTCCAAAAACTGTTCAGGCCTTTCAATATGCTTGTGGAACTCTAGATGTAGATATAATAACTTTTACACCAGAAACTAGAATTCCGTTTAAAATTAGCCGTAAGCTATATAGACTGGCTGTTGAAAGGGGTTTGTTCTTTGAATTGATGTATTCTCCAGCTATCAAAGATTCAACAGCAAGAAAAAATATAATAAGCACATCCCACAACTATCATGCTGTGGGAAAGTCAAAGAATATTATTATTACGAGTTGTGCTGAAAACCACATACAATCCCGCAGTGCTCATGACGTTATTAATCTAGGTTTCATCTTTGGCCTCAATAGTCACGAAAGTCTGGAAGCAATAAGAAGTAACCCTCGTAGGCTTATTCTCAAAGCTCAAGGAAGGAAATGTGGGAAACATTATTTAGAAGTTGAATCATTAAAAAATGATAAATCATAAAAATAATTTTTATTTTCTTAAAATATTTTTATTTATTAATTTCATACTTTATTGTATATACTCAAGAGAAACATAACAGAAGATACTACAAAAGAAATATTAAATTTTTACTGTCAGAATATTAAAATAAGGATGCAATAACACAAATAATTATCATTCTGTAGTTGTTTTTATATGACTAGTCAGATTTTAATTTATCATCTACAATTTTCTGATTTAATTCAGTCTTGTCAAGATTTCTCTCAATGGATTTACGCGAATTTCTTGATACATTCTGTGGGACGTCATCAGGTACTTTGAAGAGATCTGCAACCCATTTTAACCTGCATAAAAAATACAACTTATTATATACCTGTATAGATGTGCCATTTTCGATGTGCATTGGAACTTGTAACATCTACCCATATATGCATATTTATATGGTCAAGTCTGAAGGAGTAAGAATTAAGGCTTTTTGCTGCTAATGTCGCTGATACGCTATTCAAATTTAATAAAATTACTACACTTGAGGCGTGCTTAAATTTGCTTTGCATATGATTATTTGGCCGTAAAAGTCTACCATAAGGTAGGCTCCATCCTCCAAGGCTATTTATATCTCCTGTGTGTACAGCGTCCTTGATATACACTATTGGGACATCTGTCATATGCCTCATACCTTATGCTAATAATAATTAATTAATCTAGGGGAGATTACCCTAGGCTCCTAGCTGTCAATACAGACGGCAAATTTATGGACGTCACGACTTCGTAACATCTTAACAGTCCTCAATTAAAGAAGTCTTGAGTTTTCAATATCTATATTTCGTTCTAATAAGAAATCTTTAGTACGTCTTTAGTTTTTGGCATATTTATTCTTACTTTATTAAAGCTTCAAGTTGTTATAAGTGATCTACGATCGTAATTAATTCTATGCTGTAAAACTATTGACCATAAATGACCTCTAGATAAATATTTTTTTACTAACCATAGGAAAAAGAGGATGTTAACCATTAACCTTAGAACTCCTATAAAAACCTTTTTATAATATCTAAGAGTTCTGCTCATTCAGTTGATTACCGGTTGATTATTGCCAGATTCGCGCCAACCCCCGGTTGCGCCTGTGTGCAGATCCTATGATGCGGCTTTTAGCCTTTTTAACGAATATTATAAATATTGAGAGACTTTTTCAATAAAATATATTATGTTTTGTTGTTTACAAGGTCTACGTTCCGCCTATATACTCCACTACAAAAAAAAACAATAATTTAGGTAACAAAAATAATTTCGTTTGCAGTGGCGCCTTTCTTGGCGCCTGTGTGCACCGCACACTTCGCACAAAGGGACTGATTATTGCTGAATGAAGCACAAGTCTTTTCTTTGATTGGTATTTCAAACTGTCAAACTTGATTTCTTTAAGTAGCATTTAAATTTAATTAGTATTTATTTTATCAGT
>DWAJ01001885.1:0-19931 GCA_018238005.1 Eurema mandarina | reverse complement strand
CATTGGGAGGAGAAAAATCACAATCTTATTCGCCTCGCGTGGTGAATACTTGGTAGAATGATTATATGAGAATATGTAATATGTAAGAATTGATTCATTGGTAATATTGAATTTATTATTACTTACTGAACAATGATAGCAATTAACTGTAGATATGAACGGATTGGATTGTTTAGTTCATGCGTGATGGATTATGATAATATTAAGTCTGGCATTATTAATCTATACCCACATTATGAATGCGAAAGTATCTCTGTACGTCTGTCTCACTTTTACGCCAAAACTACTGAATAGATTGTAATAAAATTTAGTACACACATAGTCTAGAGACTAAAAAAATATTATACATACAGACGAATTGAGAACCTCCTCCTTTTTGAAGTCGGTTAAAAAGGATATAGATTACTTTTTAACCGGAAAAAAAGGATTGTGAAAGGCGGGGTCAACGTTCACGCGGAAGAAGTCACGGCCAACAGCTAGTAGTAGTATATATATTGTAGATTTTCCATGTAGCTTGCGAGTTTGAAAGAAAGTCGACTAACTACCTACACCCACGGGAATAAATAAGCCGAATACAGCTTTTGTTACACGAGTAGGCATTGTCAAAGCACAGAGAAAAGGATGCTATAAAAAAACCTTGTAAGATGTTGTATGTTCCATGCATACACGCGGCGCTTCCTTAAAATCCTGAATAACTGTTATAAACGAAATCCACATACTTGTCCATTTCGTTTTGTAGTTATCTACTACCAACCGAACAAAAAAAAGTATTTATTTATACCTAACTTATTTCTGATATCAATTATATCTAATTGGTAACCACTGCTAAAAATCCGTGATAATATTTTAAATGAACTCAAATAGATACGTTGGGGGCTTTGGTAATCGAAATGTAGTGTTATAAATACGATCGATCTTGCAAATATATAACTTTTAGTTCCAAAATAAAGGTTGTCTATTGTATTATATGTATTATTTTATCTTAATCTTGCAAGAGCTTTGGTGTATACAATAAAAGGTGTACATAAAATTAAACAAATAGACTTATCAAGTGCTTTCTTTACTTCTAATCATTTAATATAATAACCATATGGTTTTAGATATAAATAATAAATAAATAAATATTTTCAGGACATTTATACACAGCGCCATATAGGTAGTTCCAAGCTAAGCAGGAGCTTGTGTTATGGCAACTAGACAACGGAATAAATTACATATACATACTTTTCTTTTGCAAAAACATACATACAATACATAGTAACACCCAGACCCCAGAAAAATACATATGTAAATTACAAATATATTTTTCCGGTGAGGGGATCGAACCCACAATCTTCGCGCAGAAAGCAGTTGTGCTACCACTGCGCCAAGCGGTCGTCAATATAATAAAAAGGTTTAAAATACAGGAATATGAAAGACAAAGTCAAAGGCATTAAATATAATAAGTTTTTAATGATAGTTATTAAAGCTGGTAGCGATTTATAAAGGATCCTGCTATGACAAAATACTGTTCTGAGCTAAGATAGCGTAGCAAAAGCATTTCATTCATCTGATAACAAAATGTTATTGCATAGCTGTTTTTATATTAAATAGTTTATTTTTAAAATAGACTGCGAATTTTTTTTCTTTAATATTCTCGTTTTTTTAACCTAGTTGTTAATTTTTAGGCACTACAATATAGGTAACAATTTTGTTTAGAAATTTATATATATATTGGTTAGTTAGAAGTTAAGACGTTATTATGGAGTCGTAAATCTTTGTATAAAATTCAATTATATTCTGCTAAAATGGTTAATGGTAATGGTGCCCTTCCACAGAAAATTGGGTGAATTGGGTCAACTATTTAGAGATACGTAATGACATTACGTTTGGTTGTGATGCGTATGTATGTATGAAAAAATATTCCATAGTAGGTATAGGCCTAAAGGAAAATATCATAGGTTATCTAGGTTTTTGTCTAATTACCTCGGAGGGTGAAAACATGAAACGCAGTAGATTTTGAAACGCGCATAGAATTAATAAAATATGAAGATAATAGCTTCCCATGTCGCGTTTTTTAAGTGCTAATAATAAAGAATAGATAGAATAAAAAAATAAATACCATACAATCTCTTTATTGAACCAATCACAATTATAGTATTTTACACGTTTATTTTTCACAACTTCGCAAATATATTTTTACAATAATATAATGTTACACAACTTTTTACAAGGCGGAATAAGCGCTGGGGTAAACGATATTTCATTATTAGGTATCTTATATTCTAGAAATTAATTCCTAATTTCATAAAAGTACCACCTAAATTAATGCCCAGAAAAGATTAAATTGAAACAGAGAAAAATATTTCCGAAGTGATACAATTTTATATTTTAATAAGGACCTTAATATTATAGTAATTGAGTTAAATATGCTACGTATTACTTACAATTGAACGCATACATTATTAATCGATAGATTACAAAATATCGAATTAAATGTGTAAAATTTTAAAATGGCAAAAGCAAATAGTTTGGGTTATGTGATGTTAGACTATCATTACTTAATATCAGACGAAGTCGCCTTCTTCTATCTTTTCCTATGTTTACTTAAACTTTCAAAACTACGCAATTGATTCCGAGCTAATTCAAGATGAAGGTTTATATGTATAATATCTATACTAATATATGAAGCTGAAGAGTTTGTTTGTTTGTTTGTTTTGAACGCGCTAATCTCAGGAACTACTGGTTCGAATTGAAAAAATATTTTTTTATTGAATAGACAATTTATCGAGGAAGGCTTTAGGCTACATAACATCACGCTGCGAAGAAATAATGGAAAAAGAAATCGACGGGGACGAAGTCGCGAGCAACGGCTAGTATTTAATATAATATGGGTGTGAAGGTGGCGCCGCGCTGGTCGCTAGTTAATTATAAGTTACTAGCTGACCCGTGCCCACTTCGTTGGGCATGATGTTCATTATCCTTTTCGCTTTTTTAAATAGTCTATGACTCTCAGCAATAAAGTGGTTTTCTATTGGTGAAAGAATTTTTAAATCGATTCAGTAGATCCCGAGTTTACCCCTTACAATTTAACAAAAACACAAACTTTACTTCTTTATAATATTAGTATAGATGAAAAAGTAAGTTCACAATCATTCGATAGTTTGTAATCTTACTAGATATATTACAATTTATTTATTACAATTATACGGTGACATAGATTAAATTTACTACATTTAGCAAAAGGAAATGAAAGCTTTAACTTCTATCAATACATCGAGATCACAGTTTTATGTTAAATTAAAAAAATATTAACCTCTCGAAATAGGTTCTTCTTAATCATAATAATATATTTGTACGCTTAAGCTTATCTTAACACTAGATACTTACAATATAAATTAAAATGTTTAATATGAAAAAAAACACGTTGTTTTTTTCATTTACGCAAAAAAAAAAAAATTGTTCGCACTACCATGTCAAAAGGGAATATTTTATAATGTTATGTACAATTATATGTATAAACTTTAATTGATTATTATATGGCTATATTTAAACAATTACTTTAAATAAATCGTTACAATACTAGAAAGTACCTACACGGTATGAAAGTGTTGCAATTCTATAGAATATAGCTATTTTTCTTTGCGATTGGAGTGGGCCACTATATATATATAACATATTATAAGTCAAAAAATCTTAATAATTCGTTATTTAATTTGATACACACATTCAAAGTAACACAATAATTAATATATAAGGATAGCGTTGTAATAGTTAACTATAAGTTTATTTACATCAAACAAATTTCATGACACCATCAAAGTAGGTATTTCATTAATATCGGTCCAGCCTCTATCAATACAAGCGGTATGATTTTTTTATAGAGGTATTACAATACCACTCCTAAACTAAACATTATTAATATGTCAAATCGTTTTTTTATTACCTATATAAGTACAGTTTTTAACAAAAATAATGTTTTACTTTCGGCAGCTTCTACGAATATCAAGTTTGAACGTTTATAAAGTAAATAATTATTTTATTTTATTCGTAAAAATATATGCCTTCTACACTGTGAAATATTGTATAGTGAAAAATACATATGTAGTTATTAAAAGTCCACTATCACCGAAATAAACATTATGAATACTAATTAAATATTTTATAATTAATATAAATGAATGCATGCGTACCTACCTTATGCAAACGTTAAGAAGCCATGCGAAGTGTTGAAGTCAATTATTTAAAGTGCTGAAAATTGAAACCATAAAGGATGCAGTTTAAAATATCGCTTGTAATATTTAGGTCGTACTCCCGCCATATTTTTCACGTTGACTGTAAACACATTTCCAAGTATGAAATTTTCAATAACTTGAAACCCAGCCAAACGTGAGTTACAAATATTCTGAGCGAAATAAATACATGGGCAATATCAATAGAGTTGGCAGGTACTATTTATGAATACTCAATGAATATACTATCACTTTCTTAACATCTAAATATTTCGTCGCGATAAAATTGTATGAACATACGTGTAACTGTATTTTTTGTCGGGATGCTCTTATATTATCCTACTATTCTTTGGGAATACAATGTCTTTCCACATCGGATAGGAGTTTCAGACATACTTACAGACTCTTCATTTACAACAAATTTATTATACGAATGAATAAATTTTATACAGTCATTGAAGCGCAATCATATTTAGAAAACATATCGTACGAGAATATAAACTAATATTAAAACCGACTTACCTACCTAAAACATAATCCTAGTTACTTGTATTTGTAAGCAATTTATCGACTTTACCATATTTTTGACCTTCGCCATTGAATTCCTCTTATATACATTGTTATTTGTGCCAAAATATACATTACTTACTTGTATTATATAGTTATACAAACAGTTTAATCATAACTATGTACATACTAGTATATTTTTAAACGAGAAGCTATATAAAACCGATTAAATATGCCACCTACAATTATCTTTTAAGCCTTAACGGTACAATCTCGCTGTCGCAATCAGACTATTCGCTACAGAATAATTTAATTTAATATTCTTAACCAGTCTTTTTTTCTTATACAAAACAAGGGAAATTAAACAGAATACGTAATAATATAAAAATACTGAAGAAAATTCGAATTTTACAGAGCTGTCACTAACCACCTAGAATTTTAAGGAAGGTGTGTTAATAATGATATTATTGTTAAAACTAGACTTGATAGTAACTTCATGCTTGAATTTGGTTGCCAATAATTTTCATCCTTTGAGGAGAGCATAAGAGAGTCTTCACCGTTTTGCCCCAATTGGCCGGGACACGGAAGAGTCTCTGGTGGCATGTCAACTAACACTACCTGGTTAGCTGTTTCATCTTCGTACTTGTAGCCTGCACCAGAATCTTCTAAAGTTTCATCCTCATTGCCATCTTGTTGAAATGAATCGCCATCGCGGCCGTCTAAGTCCTTTGCAACCTCATGGTTATCATTTTCAGGGCTCAAGGCATTATCGATGTTTTCCGCTAGATTCGGAATACAAGTGACCTCGTCAAGCGCCTGTCTGAGAGGCTCACTTTTTGTTTCATTACGCAGTACTTGAACCCAGGACAGACGACAATCACATCTTAATTTGTTACCTGCGAATAAATATTTATGGTTACAAATGAATTTATGCAGCGTTAAGGAATATTTGAAAGCGAAATGAGATCGTAAATTTCGGGGGAATCCACATGGAATCGGCCTACGTAATCTAATAAAACTGGCGCTCATTCCGCCTAATGCCTATCGACTATTTAACAAAAGTGCGTAATGAAATTATCATGAGAACAGGCCCGTAATGTTTGTTGATTTTTAATAATTCATATTTCATTGTGCCTAAATCGTGTTATTACGCCATTGTTGACTTCGTATGGGGAACTGTTACAATCATTAATTGTCCTTTACACGAGAGGGGTGTCTCTATAGGGGATTAAAACCGATAGGGAGCGTGCCTTTGTTTGTTTAAAATGTAGTTATTTATCTTCACATGAACGTACTCGAAATGTGTCTGCAGTGTTATTTACTGCTAAATGACATGTCTACATGTCGAGAATAATATATTTGAACATTGTAATTTACTTAATCCAAAAATAGGACAGTCAATAGCGTTATTGAATTCTGTTTAATACAGTTTATTATGAGACCAAAAATTATAGCATTCTGTTCTCTGATGCTGTTATTTTTCTTGTTGTAAAATTGGCATTAATTCATTTAAATTTTATACAACTTTAGTTGATATCTATTTGTAATTATTGCTACTTATTTATTTACTTACAGTGATGCACCATTTTATTGCGTTTGAAATAGAAGACATTTAATATATAATTAGTTAAGTTAGTTGAGTTTAACCGAAAGTATTTTCAGGATACCATTTACAAAATTCTTATTCATATAAAACAAAAACATGTATTCAAAGCTTTAACTTAACTTTTTAATTGCCTTGAGTACTACATTATATTTTTAATATGAAGTAGAAATGCGAGTATTACACATTGCAAATGCTTTTGGAGAATTTAACATACAAGAAAAACAAAACTTACCACTTAAGTACAACACGGACGTTTTCAACTTCAAATTTTCTAATATAGGCTTGACTGTTTCGTAGGAAAATAATTCGATTTCGTTATTTCTCAAATCCAATAATTCAAGTCCTCGAACGCCCTCTAACAAAACCTCGGCGATGCTTTGTAATCTGTTCCCCGTCATAGACAACTTCTGAAGCATCGCCAATCCGTCAAAGGCCCTCTCTGATAGATATTTCAATTCATTATTATCTAAAAGAAGCTCATTCAAATTCCACAATTCGATAAATGTTAAATCTCCGATCATCGATAACTTGTTGGACCTCAGATCCAATCTCGTCAAATTAGCGAGACCCCGAAAAGTGTCCCTCGTTAGAACCGAAATTAAATTCGCTTCTAATACCAGGTCGTTGAGTACGTTCAGATGCTCGAAACATCCATCGTGAGCTAGATTAATACTGTTAAACGATAAATCGAGATATCTGAGACTCGGTAAATCGACGAAAACATCCCTCTGGATCTCGGTCACTTTATTTCCTTTTATAGTCAAGTTTACGAGCGACGGGAGGTTTGCGAACGCGGAAAAGTCCAACTCCATTATTTTGTTGTTCATTAACGTTATTTCTCTCACTGTCGACATGTTCGTGAACGTCTTTTTTTCGATTTTGCTAAGCGTCGCATAATGTATCTGCAGCTTGTGCAGTCGTTTCAACTTATGAATCACGTTAAGTGGGACAAATTTAAGTGCACCGTCCGATCGAACGTTGAACGTCAGTTTCTCTAGAAGCGGCTGGGAATTGAAACTTGCCCAAATTGGATCGGTTTCATCAATGCCACCGTTAAACACCCAGCAGTCGGCTCGAGTCGCCGTTTTAATTTCAGTATTTTCACAATAGCAGTGGACTTTTGATTCCCGATTCGCTATTTCACACATATTGTCTTTCGTCTGTGCGGCATGATGTCTCCTTTCTGTTTTGTCTCTGCGCTTCTCATTTAAACGGCTCTCGGTGTAGGATATTTGAACTGAAGTCAGGGCGAGAGCAATGAGTAAATATTGAACGAGGGTCTCCATGGCTCTCAGTTTTTTCGCTGCCTGCAACAAATGAAACATATATTAAAACGTGGAATTTATTTTTTAATTTGCAACTCAGCTTTGAGCGAGCGCGTAGCTTTATTTCATTTCAGAGTTGAGATGTGGTTTTAAATGGAACAACGGAAGGCTTGAGATAGTTTTAATTACTTAAATGTTTAACGTCATAATGTAATGAAAATGTGGATATGATTAACTGTTATAATGGACCGCCGTGTATGGTAAGGTTGATGTTTTATTATCAGCGGTCGGTTGTCGAGGTGCACTATGACTAATTTGCAGAGGGTCGGATGACTCATACACTTGCTTTGTTCCACGCTGTCATTGTATCCTTTGAAAGATCCTGATTGTTAGCTACTATTGTGGTTTCAGACAGCAACTGTAATTTTGGTGATTTTTGGCCGTTCTTTAATTACAAAACAAGTACTACCTATTAGTTACTTTTACAATAAAGAACATAAGTGCGTTTCAATGTTTATAACAAATATGAAATTCATTATTGTCAAAACTTTCGAACGTTATTGTGAAAGAAATTTTTGTTTGGTCATTAGAAATTCCAATTGTCCTAATAAAAGCATTGCGTAACTTCTTTCTTCATTCATGAATACGTAACGTTAATACAGTCTTTCTTTGTTTTTAATTATTTGCCTCAGATCTAACAATAATTAGAACAATTATTGTCATTCTTTACGCTACTATAGCTAAAGGTTACCGTTTAATTAAGGCCATTTTTAATTAGTTCCTTTCATTCCCGACGGCTTAATAAGAGACAAAAAGGCAACGTAAGATCTCCTTTTGTTTCATTAAATGATTATTACGTATTGGATTTTTTGAACCCTTCACGCGTTTTGACTTTTTTTGATTAAGTCGCTTTCTTAGCAACGAAAATGGTTTCAAAAGAAAACGCTTCTTAGTTAAATATTTTATAAAATAAGAATGTAGGTACTATAGATGATATTATCAGATGGAAATGAAAAAGGTAGTCTTTAATTTCGGAACAAAAATTACAAAGAGAATTTTAGGAATTTTCTATAAAGACGTGACCTACTACTTATTTTGCCAAAACTAATCGAATTGTACTAACAGCACCTCCGTACCGAATTAACTGGTTAATGAGTATTCTACCAAATAATTTATCATATCATATTAAATACATATACTTAATCCAACGAAGAAACTTCCAAGAAATTCTGACAGCAAGAAACATTGCTTTGTTTCTTACATTTATTTTGTCAAAGAGCTGTATATATTTAAATATTGAAAAGGCTTTGTATCGATGCTCTTTGGATGTTAAACTTCGATTCTTTGAGCGAGACACGAGATTTCGATTGTAAAACAAAGTTGGAAATCAAGCAAGTAAATAAAGTTACTTCCCTTCGATTTGATACGGAAAGTCTTATATTTAACGTGAAGTTTTGTAGCGCTTACACAATTTTGTCGGATTGTATTGAAAACGATATGTTTGTATTACCGAGGGAGATAGATGGTACCTAATATATGGGTTATGGGTTAAAAGGATTGGTAATACGACTATAAATAGTTGGATATAAAGGAAATTTGATTGGTAGTAAAAATATGTTGGAATGTTTTCTTTGACATGCTTTATCAAAATCGCGTTTACGGGCCTATCCGATAACTTGCATTTTTATATGTTTTATACAAATGTATTATATAAAATTGCATGCTTTGGTATCTATTTATTTCCAATAACATATGTTTTCGTAACTAATTTTGTTAAAAAGTCACTTCAAAATTAACAAAATTTAAAAAAAAAAGAATAACGCTCAATACTCAAAATCTACTCATATCTTAAAAGAATTCTTAGAAAATTGCTTTAGTTTTTTTTTAATATTAAAAAACAAGAATAAATAAACACTTAAATGAAAGATATCGATACATTTACCTACATTGAATAACCCTTAAACATAGTCAGATATTCAATTTTTCCACTGTAGAATTAACTTTAAATTAACGGATGTTATTAAAAGAATTCTCCGCCAAGAAATTGAAAAGATGCGACGATAATTAAATTAATTATAGCAGCAGCCATCTCAAAGACGTTTGTCCGTTTTATATTAAACTTAAAACAATATGCCACTTCAGATATCAAATAAGCTATTTTCTCATTGCATAAGAGACGGCGTCGCCGTAAATTCCAACAGTCCCTCTTCATTTCAAATGACACTATTTTAAAATACCTGAGTCCATCGCAAATGAGCTTCGCAACATCCTTATTTCTAAGAAAATTTAAACAATTCTAGAAGAAGGTTTGTCGTACAGTCTTATTTTTGTAATACACTTTTCTATTAAAGGAGCTACGTAGGATCGGGAACAATGGAGTTGCCTTTTAAACTAAAAATATTTATTACCTGGCTGTAATGACGGTGTAAGCCGCTTTAAAGTACTTTGGAAATGGGTTTTTATTTTAGACGGCAAATTGTAATTAGCTTTTGAAATATGGAGAAGTGCTGGTTTATAATTTAAAACGTCAGTATTGTTGGCGGTGAATAGCCAGCCTGTAATGTATGCAGGTTCCTTGACAATGCTGATGAAAAATTTTCTATTTAATTTAAAAATATATGTCAGGAAATTAGCCAGGAATAGATTATGTTGAACGATTATTAGCCTAACATTGTTTTAATAGCATATAGTATATAGCATACGAATAGTTATGACAATTATGTAAGAATAATAAGGACCGATTATTGTCGCTAGAACTCAAATGTGAAGTAAAAAGGGGAAAGAAATAACTAGCACTTGAAATTTATATCTCCTAGCAATACTTGACATAATACAAATTAAATTTTCCCTAACTTACAACTACAACGTACTAATAAATTCTTAATTCTTAATAATATGGAGATGTGACTTTGTATTTAAAACAATATTGTTTCGAAATAGGCAAAATAACTTCTATAGAGATAAAAAATCCTACTGTGTAAAGATCAAAAGAAATTAAGTCACCTAATAACGTAAAATCACATTAAATCTAGAATAATTTTCAAGTTGCGATATCATAACAATATTGTTGAAATAATAACAACAGTCTCGTAACTATATAAGGAATGGTTATTATTTCCTATACAAAGTGCAAAGTTTTCAAAAGATAAAACCATTAAATGTTGTTAGTAAAATTATATATGAAATCTAATTAAGTAGGAATTCGTATATTAATAAGGTATACTTTCTAATTGCAATATCATGATAATTATCATAGCAATGAACTTACTCCCTACTATTTAGAGTAACAAAATCTCCTTCAAGTACTCCACGAAATGGGCAAAAAGAGCCATAATTTCCTATTAAGAGGTGCAAAGTTTTAAAGGATAATATCATTGTATGTGCAAAGTTTCATTAATAGCTAAAAAGCTCGCGTTCTAGATTTTTAATAGTCTACATGTGGAACCGGAATGACTATGTAAATATACTCGTGGGTCTTTATACCTTTATTACGGAGTATAGTGGGGATTACACGGTTCTATGTACTGTATCTGTTTATACTAAGACTTATTAGATAAGTTTTTCTAATAATCCCGTTGAAGATTTCGCTTGACTGTTTGTCAATGATTTATGATATAATCTAATCAACAGTACACAATGTTATCTGAAGAGATCGGTTTTTTCTATTTTGTTATTCAATGAAGCTGAGGTCTAATCGTTTAGTGTGTATAGGCGTGTAAATATTGAATTTTTAACTGTTATCGTAATACACATGTAACAAAGTTTCGTGATTGGCTATCTTTGACCAGGTATCTGGTACTTATAAGTGTAACGATACTTTTTACACGTTTTTAGATTACTAATAAAGTTTTGATGAAGTATGTTATTTATAACTAGACTCTTTATAATCATGACATTGAATTTTTTAGGTACATAAATAATCCTAGCTTTTCAAAGCAATATTGTACATTATGCAGAAAATAATTAACGTTGAATGTTTAACTACATCTTTCGCCGTGTCGTTATTGAGAACTCACAAAAGTACTAAGTAGTGCTTTCGCTGGATACGTGAACCGACATGTGCAGTGCCAGTAAATTAACTAATGTTTTTCTTTAACTTGACATTGATGGAAATATCGTAATTGAAAAACTAGGAAGATAATAAAATAAAACTTTTAACAGAATTGCCATTTTTTTAAATAATTAAAATGTCCCTGGACATTTAAATCTGCCCAGATACCGTGCCTCATACGGTGAGAATAACTATAGAAGTGCGCATACTACACAATTTTTAAAGTATTTTTTTTTTCATTTATCCAGAGGGCGAGAGGACTGAACCCTAGCCTAGTCTTTTTTGCGCCGAAATTGGTTATTTAGTAAACGTCAAAATGTCTTCAAACTAAATTATCCGCAGGCCATCGGCAGACGAGTTTCTGTATTTATACGTTATTTTTTCAAACATCCAATCATATATATATAAGACGTAGGTACTATTGTTATTAAAATGTATAGAAATTGTTTGTCTGATACGCTTCCTCCAAAATTACCTTGAGTTCTTTGTAAACCTATTCATCGTGAATAGGTAGAAAATCAATTAATATATTCGTCCTGAATTTAAATTGAGCGTTTTTGCTATTATATCGCTTACTTATATTTCCTTAAAATATGTTTTAATTTATCTATAGTAACCATAAAACAAGGAATTCTATTTGTTACAATGTTTGTTATTATTATCTTATACTTTTTTATATTGTACCACATATCATAGTCAACATGACCGTGAATACACCCATTGTTCATAGATCCTTGTTCCCCCTTTTAAATGTCGGCAACGCATTCACTACGCTGAAGCAGAAGTGGCCACTACCTATTAGAAGAAACTATTCTTTAGTTTCCCGCCATAACAAAAAGTACCCGCCTTAAAGTTACCTACCAATTCCGAAACGTTTACAAAATATATAATTACGGCCAAAAACTTGAAACGCGTGCGATAAACACCATACAATTATAAGATGATAAACTAAAAGTTTGGAACATTTGGAGCCGTTTCGTTCAACTTCGACAAAATTAATGTTACCCGCCTTTGTCTTGCCAACGTTAAGTTTCAATCCCAAGCTTGCTTTCACTCAAACCAATTTGTATTTTTAGTTTTGATTGATGGATGTTGTTGTTATCTAGATTACGTGTGCCGGTGACACTTTCGTCTTTCCTTGGAGGATTTTGTATTCTGTTAGGTTCCTTAGAAAGCTTTTGTATTGGAAAGCGTTAGAATGCATGGTTATTTGGATGTTTGTGAGTTTTTAACACAAAAACTGCTCAATGAATTTGGTAGGAAGCCACGTGAAAGCACATTATACGAGTAAAACCTCGGTTTCTTAGAAGATTAGTTTATTAGAAGAAATGTCACCACTTAGACCTTATCTTATGTACCAGATCAATGATTACTATAATCTATAACTAAAAATAATAATGTTATTAATCTAACGGAGTTTTGTTTGTCTTTTGCAAGCTGTATAACATTTAATACATAATATGTACGTAGATGCTGCTACGTAGTGGAAAGCGCAATAATTAATAGAACACGTTTACTCTTTATACAAATTCCTTAAGAAAGTTACAGCTCGTTAAAGAATACATTGCGTGTTAAAAGATTAAATATATAGCCATTTTACAACATAAAAATAACATTGTTTGTCGTGACTAAGCGGGCTTATAATTAAGCACTTCCGTGGATTTAAAATTCTCGCTTAATAAAGGTTATAATTATTCAGCTTTATCTAGGTAATATTACCTTAAAATATGAACTTAAAGTTTAAAAAATACGATGATTATAATGACTTTATGGTTATAAATAGGTAGTATAAGAAAAATAAGGTGGTGTAACTCTAACGTATATCTGGTTTCACATCTTATCAGAGAACTTTTTACGTTTCTTGTGGTCTTTGAAGGCCCTGTTTCTCGAAAGTATATAATCATAAAAACCACATTACCTAAGTCTTAGCTTCGCGATTATATATGGGCGGGATGGACCGATTCGTCTGCAAAAAATGTCAAAATCGTTGTTGTAATATTTGCTTCAAAAGGTAAACCTTTTCTAAAGAATGACAAATTATACGGATTCTCTTATAACGGATCTACCCAAGCACGTTCAGACATGTCCTTCTAAGTATACAGTTGACAATTTAAAGTTTCTATCAAATTTCTTACAAAAAACATAATAGATCTACCTACAGGTAGGAAGCAGGTATAGAATTCCGTTGGGTCAGCCCCAAACGAGGAATGTCTTTAGTCTTTCTTTGTATATTTAAAACTATGAAAAGTGTTTTGTGCTATTTGAGTGCGTGTAGAATTTATTAAAAGAAGTTGTCTATTATATTATTTGTAAGGCGATACGAAAGTGTGATCTTGGTTTTTAGATAACAAAAACTTTGGGCGGATTTGTCCTTCAAATTTTTTTGTCTTGTAACATTCTTTATATTACTTCATATTACTTTATTTGAAAATTGCACGCAAACATTTGTAGCTAATAAGTTTATACTGCTCTAGTTTTAAAATAAACTTTCCCGAATGAAATATTTGATTTTAAAACAGCACACATTTTAATTAGTTTTTGTAGTAATTAAAAATACGACTTCATAACCTTAGTAATTTAGTCTCTAACATTTCAAATAGATGTATAAATATGTTACCATATTAAAGATTTTTTAAATAGTTTACTTCTGGAGATACTTTTATTACTATTATTTGATAGTGTCATAAATCCATATTGACGTACAGTTAATCGTTTTGTTTGTAAAGAGCTAGTTTTTTATTTATTTATAATACTTTATTGTACATTACATCCAAAATCAAAAAAAGTACATGTAAAAAGTTACAGAATATAATGTACAAGAGGCGGCCTTATTGCTAAATAGCAATCTCTGTCAGGCAACCTGAGAGGTACGGAAATGTATAAGATAAATATATATTTATAGATTTTTTTTATTATAGTTACAGTGATAAAAGCTTAAATAAACCATACTTTAAAACTGTAATATAATTAATACTAATGAACGGATTTACTTAATATTATTATAGTTTTCTAAGTCAGTACGGAGTCAATCTAATAATTCCTTTATGTAAGCACAATTGTGACTCACATGCTTCAAGAGTCTTCAAGAAATATACTGACAGAGATACACAACTCACGAGTGTAATCCTTTAAGGTTTTCGTTAGTCGTATAAAACTTTAGAAACTAAGCTAGTTAAAAACTCACCAGTTATCGCGTTAAAGCTTAAGGGACCGACAGTAACCTCTTATTAAGGACACAATTTGTGTTCCCGTCTCGTTGGAATGAGGAAATATGGCGGCAATAAGGTAATATAAATGGGTAACCTTAAATTACGCAGCCCCTTTCAAGTGATTTTAAAAACTTTTCACCTTACCTGAGGTAGGTAATAAGGTTTTAAGTGGTTGGGAGATCGGTAGGTAATATTGTAGTCGTACATAAATTAAGCTAATTGTAATATTAAACATATTTTTAATATTAAATGTTACCATTTTTTTATGATATGAAGAGGGGAGACGAGCTGACGCACTCCTGATGGTAAGAGTAACGCCAGCCAATGCAGTGCTACCCGGAACTTTGCTATAAAGCCCAACTCCGGGCAGGGGTGTATTTTAAAGTAAATGGTATTTTGGAAGGTATTCATTATAAGTAGTTGTTAAAGTGACACACTGTTTTCGATTAATAGTTTAAAAAGCCAGTATCAAGAAATACCACTAAGCTATGTACGGACCATTTTAGTAAAAATCGTTTTTCCATTAAAATTGTAAATCATCCTCCAACACTTGGATCTTCATAAATAAAAATGTAATTATAAAAAAATCCCCGCTATTCTCCAAAAATACTTGAGCGTACAAAATATTCAGGATGTATGCAAATAAAGAGTGCGGAATAAATGCATTTTTACAATTTTATGGAAGCATTTAGATAAAGTGGAATGGCTTTATTTTTGTACCGACACCGCGGGAAATTCGTATCACGCTTTTCCGGTTTCATCCACGAAATATTGGAATAAAACTAGTGTCACATGCACGCGCTTTTATTAAAAATATTTTTAATAAAATTTGTTGTAGGCGCTTCAATCATAGCATGTAAATAAATCAATAAAACGGGAGCGTAGATGTTAGGTTTCTTGTTAATTTATCTAACTCTCGGGCTCAGTTAATAGTTCATGGTTATGTCTGGTAAAGATACGAAATAAACAACGCATTTGTTAGCGTATGTATATTAATGTATAAGTAAAAATATTTTACATTAAAGGAGGTGTAATAAGTGGTAACTTATCATATTATCAATTAGGTGTGTCCCCGAACCAACCAACCATTGAACCAACCAACCGAATCAACCATTTCTTGTTTATATTGTTCTGTTTCAGTATAGGAACAGGAATCTAAAAAGTTAAGAAGATTCCATACGGTCTGGGTATAAATCTAGATAGATATTTGATTATATAATTATCATCTGTTAGAGTTATTATTGCTCATGCATAATGAAAGCATAATGCACGATAGGGTTAATGAGTTAATAAACAATGCCAAATAAAATGTTATTACTACGAAAGACTGATATAAAAAAATATTAAGTCGAGCCTATTAACGTGTTGTAGGTATGTAGGCATAAGACCCTAACCAGTTGGATTCATTAAGATTCTAAGCGTGGTTTTAATACGGGCTAGCTATAAAGCCTTAATGGCTTTAAGAATCGAACCCAAATGAAATGAAGGGAGATTAGTTTATTGTACGATTTGCATAATTAGATACTTTAATTTTTATGACGCTTATCAGTCTGGGAAAGATATTGCTTCATACGACTACGTTATTATAGTCAGAATTAAACAGACCATTAAGATATAGTCTTATTGATATATGTTCAACAAATCAATGTTTTATTAAGCGTTCTAAAAATAGAGTCGGTTTTAAGAGTATATTTTTGGTTTATACCAGTACTGGCTGTTGCCCGCGACTCCGTCCGCGTGGACTTTCATATAAACTGTGACCCCCTTCCCCCCTTTTTCCAGTTAAAAAGTAGCCTGTGTCCTTCCCGAGGCTCTAGACCAACTGTTCCAAATTTCGTTCAAATCGGACAGAAATAGACAGAGTTACTTTCGCATTTATAATATTAGTATGGATTAATGTATTTCTTGTAGACCGTAAATCGAAAAATCTATTCAATGCCTCGTTGAACACATAATGAGGCTAAATGTTCTGTTTATATTTAGCGAAATTTTGCAGTTGGAATCTAAATTAAATTTAATCGTAAAAAGACCTTAAGGAATTTATACAGAGTAAATATGGACTGAGTGTCTTCTTCCAAATAACGTTATAAACCAAAAATAATGTTGAAAAAGTTGTAAAATATTTTTGTGGCTCATAATGTTAAGATGTCCGAGTTGTTTACTCTTTTCTAAAGAAATTATTATGAAACAAAATATATTCAAACTGTTGTTTATAAACACGCCTATGCTTTAATTTGTATTATTAATTTAAATTTGCAAAGTAAATTATTTGCTTTATACAATAATTAATATTATTATTTATACAATATAACGTTCAATTTGTAAAAGGCATAAACAACTTTAGTAAATATTCAATGCAAATAAACCCACGTGCTTATAATTAACCTTCCTTCCATGCTTCAAAAACTCTAGAATAAGAATTCTCAAAAAGAGGTCAAAGATAAAAAGTAATAAAAGCATATACATATATAACTTTTAATATCAAATTCATTCAGCAACGTAATCTTACGAACAGAAATAACTGACGTGTATTAAACATCCTAAATATTATTATATTATTCCGTTTGTCGCATTTCTGACACTTATCAAGCGACCGCATATAAAAACGAAAATCATACGATATTAAAATAACACACGCCTGGGTCAGGAAAACAAGGGAATATGATATAATTAGATTGGCTACATGATAAATTCGATTACGAAGCTCCGAATGAAAATTATTTATTAGCAAATCCTATTTTGTGTACCTTTTTGTTCGTGAGTTTATTATTTATTACGTTAACAATTATAATTTTACAGAAAGGATATCGTTTCGCGTTATTAAATCGGATCATTTGGATATTGAATAACGTACTAATGGTTTAGTTTTTGTGGAGCATTTAGCAGTATTTGTGTGTTGGAAAAGTCTCGATAAATAACACATTTGTTATATAAATTATATATAGGTTAAAATAATGTTTGAATAATGTAGCTTTCTTTGCATATAATACAATGATAGGACGATGGTACACTTTTTATCGATTAAAATAGCAAAAGCATTTTAATCCGTAGTGGAATCCGTTACAAATCTATCTTTAGTACAGTAAAAGCTCCTTATTCGCGCTTCCTTTATTCGCGTTTTCACTATTCGCGGATAAAAAAAATGCGACCCAATTTCTATATTCGCGGCAAAAAAATTTTATATTCGCGGATTTAATCAGTACATACATAATAATAAAATTATTGCAATAGGTATCCAACCTAATATCGTTGTCAAATGGACTAATAAAAATGTAAAATAGATTTTATTACAAGTTTCCCTAAAGTATGTTGTTATAATATGATATCGCCGAGGTCTTTGACACAAGTCGCCTTCGCCGCGATCGGCGTTTTTGAGAATGTACACAAACAGAATGAAAGCAACCTTCCAATTCAAGTAGTGCATATTTTTAAATGTTGTTGTTCCGTGTGTGTGGTGTAAAAGCCGCCTTGCGTGTTTTATTGTTTCATCTTTCACATTCGTCACAAAAGTTGTGATCGAGTAAATCACACGTCTAGTTCTACAAAAAAAATGAGAAACGAGTTTAGAGACAAAAAAAATCTTAAGATAATTAATTAAAATGTACAAAAACTTCAAATAAATTAATTTTTTATGCATTTTTTTGTCACTTTGGAACGTATCCCCTACAATCCCATATAAATTACCATTCTGTATTCACGGTTTCTGTATTCGCGGCATATTTATGGAACGTATACCCCGCGAATAAAGAGCTTTTACTGTATAACAATAGCCTGTAGGGTATAACTAAATTTAGATACCCAAGAAATGACATACATTATCTTTTTATCTATTTATATAAATATAAATTAATTGTTGTTCGTTAGTCTGATTAAAACTCGAGAACGGCTGAAGCGATTCATCTTATCCTAGTCTTGAAATATTCGTGGAAAACTAGGGAAGGTTTAAAAGGTGAGAAATTTTCGAATAATTGCTGGGAAAACTTTAAAAAACATCCCTTTCTATTTCCCATACAAACATACAAAATTCAATTATAGATCTTATTACTTATCTGATGTCACTTGATATAAAAGAGTTCTTATTACGACGTAATACCCTTATTATATCTGTGCAAAGCCGGGGCGGGCTGCTAGCTATAAATAAAACACCATAAGACTATAAATTAACTTTTACTTAAACATCGATACTACATTTACAAACAATTTAAGCGATGCCACGGTACTTCTTCATGTTGACGAGGACCCAGGCGGGGATGAACAGCCATCCTGCCACCATGAATAACGAGAGAGTTGCGATTTCCTGCAAAGAAATACACACTTATATATTTGAAAAAACAAAAAAGCTACAACCTAATAAATCCTATCCTATTATCCTACTAATATGACAAATTTGAAAGTTTGTATGTTTGCTATTCTTTAATGCAAAAACTGTTGGAACAATTTAGTTGAAATTTGGTATGTCGATAGATGAAACCTGGATTAAAAGTTAAAACATAGGATACTTTATATCCCGGTGTTAAAAACGAATTTAGAATAAAGCATTTACCTCAAGGTCATCATATTGGTCAATCATATTCTTACGAAAATTATAATTTTCACAGTAAGGAAGTTTGTTATGCTTTCACGCAAAAACTAATGGGCCAATCTTCATGAAATTTTATATACTTTTCATTTCATTTCCATTGTAATGTTCATCAATATTTATTTAATTGAAAAATATCAACAACTCCACAGATAAACAGTTTTCATGTCATGGTAAGGATATAAGTTATTGTGGTTAATTAAAATAACAATAAAATGATGAACTGAGTTTAAGTTGGGCATACAGGTAGTTAAAAACCTAGGTATGTAAGAATACTTTTCAACATTTCATTTTAGTAATGAAATGATAATAGCAATATCAAAAAGCAATATACCCAAGTACATATTTTCCTGTGGTATCATCAAGATTTTGTTTAAGTAACATAAGAACACACGAACATAAGAAATTATTTCAATACTTTGAATTGAAACGAGGTTCTTATCTTTAGTTGGAATTTCGATATAAGTCACAAAAATATAACCTCTTTTCGAAAGTTACGTAAC
>DWAJ01001884.1:0-19939 GCA_018238005.1 Eurema mandarina | reverse complement strand
TGTAACTTAAAGGTCTATGTACCTCTACCTGCCTTAAGTAATGAAAATTACAAACATTTAGATTCTTTTTTTTATTTTGAACATTGTAATTTTAAGATTCTGTTAAATATAAATTATATACTATAATAAATTATAGTATTGAATGTGTATCCATAGTTAGATAGAGCCACGGAAAATAAGAATTAAGAAATAAGAAAAAAATAAGCGCCCAAAAGACCAATAAAACTAAATCAAATATTTATATATATCAAATATAACTAATTTAAAGTACAATGTATCTTACTATAAATAAATCCATTATTCACAGCAAGTGTGGTCACGAGCTAAAAACTTAAGCCAGTTACGTATTTATTTATTCTTTAATATTTGATATTGCCGTATGGTATGGTCGTACAGCCAATCGAATAAAGTCGGATGGCACTTGGGTGGTACCACCCCACTGAAAACCAGCGGGAAGGAATATCATTTCTTCAGAGATGTCATAATTCAGAGCGTTCCATTCTCAAAGTGGGAGTACCGGAGAACCATTTCTCTTTTGTCCAATAAATTTCCCATGTATCATAGATCCATTCCTTTTTCTCACTGTTTTAAGGCCGGCAACGCATTCGTGATGCGCTGAAGTTTGTTATTGCCCAGGGGCGAAGATACTCACTTACCTATAAGAAAACCTCCTGCCGCCCGCCATAGCATTACATTGTATAAGAAATTTCCTTTTTTACTTTATATATTTTATGGTAGGTAACTTTTTGTTTTTAAATTCAAGCCTCGCATTTGGCGTGCAAAAGCCTTACTCTAGAATGATGCAAGCAATAGCTAATGTTATAGTTTTTTTGCAGTCTGCAGATTCGATATGGTTTATAAAATTGATTTCTTTGTAAACGTTGACCCTGACGCAGCCTTGTTATACGATACGTTGCGTAGATTTTATCGAACTTATTGGTTTTATTTTAATCCAATACGAGAGTATAAGGAATCTAACAATAACTATGATTAATGTTTCGTTCTATGATTACCTACAGTATATACTTATGTATATTTCTTTTTTGTATAGGTAAAAAATTTTATTCATATTAATTGGTAAAAAATATTTTTTTCGACGGCAAGTACTTGTTTAGTGTGTAAGGCTTTTGGAACATTTTCCCCTCATGCGGTAAAAGATTGAGTGAAGCTTCTTGCTTCAAAATGAATTATTCCTTTAGAAACTTTACGAAAAACTTACAAAGTCTACATTGCATATAACTGAGTAAATCTCTTACTATAAATACATACCATTCATAGAAGATAATCTACATAATTCGACTTTGAAGAACTCAATAATTCTACTTATAAAATATACAGTTTAAATTGTCATAAATTTAAACAATACTTTAATCACAATCACGCAAAGTTGTGGTGAGCAGAAGCTAGCAGTAATAATTCAAGGTTTCACCAACGTTGATAAAGTAAAATAAAAATTGTACAATCTCAGGGAGACCATTCAGCACTCGAGTAAGCAGAGATAAGATAGTAAGAATAAATAAACACATAGGTTTAGTCCTTGCCCTTTATTACGTAGCATAGATATTCTAAAGTTCTGAATACGCATGATGTTAGCTCTTCAATACAATATGAAAATGTCCATGTTCCTGCCGGTAATTTTGTAGTTTTAAAGCCATAAACTAACCTTTCAACTCATACACTTAGAACTCATTAAATTAATTGGAAAATATTATTGCGAAATAACCATCAAGATTATTATTTCATACAGAGTACTGTAATAAGTATCGTTATTTAAAATCATTACATGACTTCATGCTGCAACTTTCTCACATTTGCAAGTTTATCGCCTTTGAATTAATCTCCAATCATTGATATTTTTCTAATACTCTCCAGAACATGTTAGTTCACACAGATTAAACAGGAAATTAAACCGATTCATTATCAAAATATGTAAAAAAATCGTTTTAATGACATTTAAATAAATTTAAACGATTCTAAACGAACTAATCCCACATTTTATCTGTACTTTTTAATGTGGTGTGTGCTATATAATCAATAAAGAGGTATTTTTACGAGTCTGAGAGTTCCCCTTCATAATTCCCTTTCCCCATTTGCTAGGGTTGTGAAGGTCAGATCACAATCGAAAAACAAGTATCCAAACATTTCAAGGTCAAACTGAACCCCACCTTCAAGAGCCCTAAGCGTTTTTTTTTATGTACACAGCCTAAAATAAACAGACGCCGCTTATATAATGCTCGTACATCGTACATCGTATTCAAGAAAATGCTCTATATACCATGCAAGATTTCATAAACGTTCAATATAAAATATGTTTTTATATAGGATTTATTATTTCGCAATTCATTTAAAGTTTCTCATTGGCTACAAACTTACGACAACACTCAAGATGTTTGATTTTGCGACTTCAAGAACTTTAAATATTTAAACATTTTTATTTGCTTATTTAATATCAGATAAAGCGTTCAAACAAGTAAGGGAGTGGAAGGGTAAGTATTGACCCTCTTGAAGATGGATGGAATCACCTATTTATATCTAAGTATTCCCACTTGGCAACACATGAACGGGACCATAACGACAGATAAAGGTGGAACGACTTTACAAATTAGATTACAGGTTTGAGCCCCGCCTTTCTAGAAAAATCCTCAAAACTTATGCAATAATTCTGAGGTTATGTCCACGTGGCGCAGCCGTTTTCTAAATTTATCATATAAAACTATATTATCAATTCATTTAAACTTTAATGAAGACGTCTAGGTCAAAAACCTCGTATAAATTTTTGTGAAGCTTGTTTCTTTATCGTTTAGGTGCATAAAATTTTGTGAAGCAGAACCAAAAGATCTAATTAATAGTATTTAATGTTTAAGCGTCAGATTAACAAAATAATTTTGTGATATAATTGCAATCATAACTAAGCTTCATTTTATTGCAACGGAATTAATCATAAGAGCTCACTCATGTGGAGCATGAACTTGAAAAAGTTGCAATGACAATTTGTAAATAAATATTAAACGATACATTTTTATGTTTAACCAATATAAGTAAATGTTAGTATCAAGTAACGATCTGATCAATATTTGTATTTATTATCGATAATAATAAATGTACGGTAGTGTAGATCTATAATTTACATTTGATTGCAAATATTTTAATTGTAAATAAAGTTAGCGGGTAACTTTAAACATGACTTCAGTATTATGAAAAATTGTACTGAGCTTTTTTGTTTAAGATAAGACATTTGTCTCAAATGAGGCAACATTATACTTCAAATTCAAACGGAGCTAATGTATAGTGAATAGTCCATTCGCCAAGAGACATAGTCACATGGAAAACTCTTAGAAAGCAATTAACAAAGTGAGCTAAACTATTATAAGTCGATAAGTATTAAGTAGTAAAATATATTTTTAAATATTTCTGTTATCAAAGCTCGACGGTTGCTTAGTACGATTTCACTACTCCGTCAATTAACATTCTTAGACGATATACATGAATACTAAAAATAAATGTTTCACTAAGAGTAATTTAGAGATAATAGTCAATAACAAGGTAGCGATTACTGAAGTGGTATGATACTTACTCTTCCGCGTTAAACGAGGCCAGTTCACGAAGTTCATCGACAATATAATTGATTGCAATATACTTCAATTGTACACTAATATGTCAAAGACTAGAGCTTTCAATGAAAGGGAATCTAGCTTGATTTCACTCTACTTTACATATACATATGTACTCAGTAACCGCTATAATTATATTAATTGTAATAAAATAATAATGGAAGCTCAAAAAGAACAATTACTGCATTTTCATGTAGAGTACAACTAACGTTTAACTAAAATGTAAAAATATGTAGCGTAAACTAATGTTGTCAATTCCGATCCCGATTACGACATTTTACATGTCTAAACACCATAAAAATCAAAAACAACCTTAATATCTGTCTTGCAGAATTTTATTTATTTACTTTCTAGAACGTCAAGATAAAACTGGATTATAAAAAATGTTTATAAGTGGTTGAATGTTTTTGTGAGCACCGCGGCATGGTCTGGTCTGAAGGCGACTTTTTGCTCGCGACAATCCTACCGCCGGTATATGTAGCTTATAGCCTATAGGCTTATAGCTTCCCCAGTCGTTCTGCGCCCCGAAGGCCGCCCGGTCGGGCCACAGATATGTGTCACTATAACACTACGCATACGACCATACGTCTTCGGTCTTCCCTTCGCATAACCTTCAGACGACGCGGACGCGCCATTGAAATAAATGACGCTCTAATTTATTTTGCAGTGTAAATGCGATCACAATTTATAAGCTATAAAGTTTAACAAGATTATTAACTTTTTCAATGTTCTATCTATTTTTATAAATTGAATCAACAGCTGTCTTGTTACTTTTTGATGTTATATAGCAGAGAAAATTTGTTGTAAAGATTATTATAACATTATTATTTATGGCCAGTTTTTTGGAACTTAACATTTTTTTGAAATTGTTAAATTTAATAAGACAATATACTGTATATATCTACTATACGTCTGGAACTCTACAATTTATGAAAGTTCCCCTCGTATGTGAAATATATATAAACGTTTTAATAGTTAACGAAGTGCGCATACTGAATTCCTTAATTAAGTCTGCCTTGAGCATGATTATGTTAATATATTTTAATGTTTCAATACATCGGTATCGTGTAAATAAGTTTGCGTGTCCTTGATTCAGGTTCAAGGCAAGCGTTAGGCGCGTAGACACCACAAAATTCTGTATCGAAGGTTTACGACCGGTTCGCCAATCAATTATCATACAAATGGGGTAGTTTTAACGAATCAACAGTGTCGTATCAGGACCTCCAGTCATATAAACACGTTGTTTTGATCATTGACACTTTATTTGTAAAAAAAATACTACAAATTGCTTACAACTAACAATTTTTATTCATTTAGAGCTGACGACAATCTTTAGCAAAATTGTAGTTACCTAACATCTGAAAAAAAACCATTCCTTTTAGTGTTTCTAAAATTTTAGGTTATTAACGTTATTATAACTTAATATATTAGACGACACGGTGATGTGGTTTAATTGTTGTGTTCGTAACTCTCGGAGTATTTTTTGACGTGCATTAAATTATATTATAGTATGAATTTTATGGTTGGGTTTTTAACGAGGAGTCATTTTTGCTATTAACAGTAGCATGAGTGCAAACTTATAGTCAAGTCATAATAAAGTATCAGGTACCTATTTGTTGTAGCTAGACATTTACCACTAAACCTACCTACCTAAACTATTTTTTTAATCAATCGATTTGCTTTACCTTATTAAACGCAAATTTATATGATCTTAAATATGTTTCTAACAAACAATTTAATTCGAGAGCTATTATTACTTGGCATATTTTATTAATTTCTGCGAAACCTCCCCGAAGCAAACTTTCGTCACACCTGGTCAGGTTGTGACGGCCGAATGGGTGGCCAAATGCCGATTTGACATCTTTGACCTTCTAAAATATGTTTAAAACCAAATAGCATCTTGCCTTAGGGCCTTATTGGGTATATTAACGTAAATTCCTCATACAAAGAGACTAACATTTATAATATTAAAGTAATCGAACAGTAAAAATAACTTATTGATTTTATAAATACTTATAGCGTTAATGCACAAAAACAGTGCTACAAATAAATTTTGACTTGTTATAGTTGTTGTTTAATTCGTTAAGATTTGGGTCACATCCCAATTTTGATTATAAATTATAATACTCATTTCTGATGTACCAAATTTGTAAATAATTTACCTATTAACATTGATTAAGCCAACAATTTTAGCGGGAACTGATCATTTTAAATTATCATAAAAACTGTATTATACTACCTACTAAACAGATAATTCGCTCATTTAACAAAGATCGCGTGTTAGCTAAACGCTATTGTATAATTTAATACGTTGTGAAATTATACTCTTCTCAGGTTAAAAACTTGTAATAACAGCTGAACTTGAGCCCTATGCATAATACCTAACATACTAATTATCGTATATTGCAACACCATGCCCTTATCATAATAATGCAAACAGTTTCTGATTCCAAAGACTTTTAATGTCTACATTAATTGTTAGGTAAATAAATAATCTTTCAAAAGTAAAAACCTAAAAAAAACTGTAAGAACTTAAATTGATAGAGATGTAAATTGACATGTACTTATTGAAATTAAAAAAAAAACATGCATAAGTTTGTAAAACGTAGACGTTTAAATAGGTGTTGATCAATGATATAATATGTTGATGTAATAAAAAAATAATCAATTTAATTTTGACGGCTTTTATTCCCTATGTAAAGATAAGATTTAAAGCGATAGGTAGCAATTTTTTACGTAAACAATATTTTAACAGTCATTGTGACACTTCTTTAAATGCTTTTTATCTTCTCTGCTATATCATTTTATGTTATCTTCAGACGTCTATTATTGATTGTCATAAAATAATTTTCACTTACAACATAATAAGTAGATATAATAAAATATAATCAGCGATCCGTCATTACCTACCACAAGAAACTAATATTCAATATTGTAACTAGTTAATCCTGAATGCGATGAAATGTAAAGCTTTGCGCTCTATTAAAGCTATAAATATTCTATTTTTAAACCAACCCTAATTTTTTTTTAAAAAACTTCAGTTAACATCTACTATTTTTGTTATTTGTGCAAGTCGGATAATTATTTAAAAAAATCCATATCCAGATACTGAAATGGTTTTTTAACAGTGTTGCTGATTTTTTTTTCTTTTGGAAAGTACACGAGCCTACAATAGCAAATGTTAATAAAATTAATAAAATATATTATTATATTATCAGGTACATAGGTTCATTATTTTTAAATAATTTTATCGTGTGAAAAAGATCCTATTCCTGAAATAATATTTAAATTAATTGACATAGTAAATAAGCATTCAACATAAAATTATATTGATTTCGCAAATATCTAAAAATTAACGATTACACAGTAATTCGAGACAGGCTTTTTGCTGAGTAATCTTCCGGTCCCACGACGTAGTTTTTATATTCACAACAATTGGATGTTAAAACCGCTAATTATATTGTACATGTGTCGTTCATTATAATTACATAAACAATTCAGACGATGTGTAACGTGGTTTTTGTCTATCCTCAAATATTTTCGACACATTTATTTATAATGGCAGTTTCATTAATTACTTTGCAATTTTTATAATTACAATACTTTAAGAGTTTATCATTGGAGTTCAGTCCTACTACGTTTACATCGATTTAGCTTGAAATATATTTTATTGAGTAAAATAATACGGACTTCATTGAGTTTTTAAATAAGTTATTTGGAAAATAAAAGTTTTAAAATCAAAAAAACTACTGGAAACAAATAAATCAGCAGGCTGACTATTTTATTTGAAGAACCATCTTTTATAAACTTCTAAAAATTAAAATATCTTTAAAAGAACCTATAACACCATATCCACCAATCAATTGGGATAGTTACAAATAAAACTAACAATATTAAAACAGTATATAAGACAACGTTACAAGAAAATCAACAAATTATTTCTATTACCTTAACTTTCTTTAATGAATAACTTTTGCACAACCAATAACGTACGGCACTACTATATGTATATCTGGAGTTTCATACTTATAACGCAATGCTAAATTAATAGTGCGATAAGCAATTTCAAAGTACCTGACCGATATCCATTAGCGTAGTTCTCAATAAAATTGTTAATTATGACCACAAAAAACCAACCTTGAATAAGGCTAGAGTAAGCGACCGTTTGAATATAAATACTATAACAAGTAGTTGAAAAATATTGAATATTGAACGATTCGGTCAAGTAGACGCACGCACGGCATGTGTTGCACCGGGATGCATCTTATGAAACTGCATATCGTATGCAATCAGTACTTGACCTCATAATCGAAATATCTCTTTATTGTAAAACTAGGTAGGTTGTAAACTTAGCAAAAAACACATAAAAGGCTATAATATGTTTCATAAAATTTATTTGATAAAAAAGCGATTTTACTCGAGTAATCTCGATGCCATTTTTTTAGGTTGAATATTGGTAAAGGCCTTTTCAAAATCAATTCAAGATTTTAAAAAACTTATAATAAATAACCTATACTAAAAATATACCTAGATGAACCTAGATCACAGTGAAGTAATCAGGCCCTAATATATGTTACGAATTACGATCGAAAAGATAAGTATGAAGCGATTTTTATTTCATAATATAGGACGTTTCATATAGGACGCTAGTTTATTGATTTTTGGTGTTTTTATACTTTTTTGGTAAACAGATAAGAAATCCTACTATATTTTCGGCACGTAGTCAGAAATTTGTAACATGTTTACTATAAATTCTATAGATTACAATTATTTACACATTTCATAGTTGCGTAATCGATTTTTATTGTCCTGACTCATTTATAGATATTTAAATAGATGGGTAGGCCTGTTAAAAATCAAGTTGTAGGCTTGTCAAGAGAATATTATTTAACGGCGTTATCCATACATTAATATGCGTTATATATTTATGTAGCAAAATTTTGTAATTCAGTAAAACTTGAGCTTAGCATGTTTCTTTTAAAAATATTCTTAATTTTCTTTTAGATACATCCATGGCTATGAAACCATCAAATAATTTAGCAATAAAACAATTTCGAAAATATTTTAGTCGAAGACTTTTAAATTTTATATAATAATAAGTTGAGTAGAACCATCCAACTGGAGTATAATTATCCGACGTCAAATAGTCATAAACAGACCAGCTCTGTATAATATTAGTACTTATAGATTAAAACTTTGAGTATATTTCTTGACTTAACTAAATCAATACAAATTTAAGTAACAAAAATAAATTGTCCTATTTTTGGTTTGAGAATACACCGATAAAGGCAACAAAGTTGTCGCTTAAGTAAATATTAATTTCGCATATGACAGATAGAGTTACAATTATCCACATTCGCGGGAAGTAGTGAACTTTAAGTTACACCTGAAGCGTGCAAGTTACGGATGAATACGCGACTTCACTTAATTCATACTTAGCCCACCCTGAGCTACATAATGCTTGATGAAGGCTTCAACTATCACGTATCGTTATATTTAACGTCAATTATAAAGTTAGAAACTAGACACTTGACTGCAGGTAGCATCACCTACTTATTAATTAACACTTTCGTGCCATCTTCATTACTATTTATCTACGAAATAATAAGCCGTACCGACGCTGTTTACAATTACAACTATAACAAGTTCGAACCCAAAACACGCGATAATAGTGTAAAATGTAATCAACAGACATAATTCACAAGAAAAATGTCTGAATAATTTATAGTTTCCACTTGCAGTTCAGTTTTTTACACCGACATAGCGAGTTTATCTTTCTAAGTTTATATTTTTAATGACTATTTGTATAAAATTATAATTAAGAATGAAAAATATTGTTCAAACATCTGTTGTAAATTGAAGAAAAATGGAAGAAAAAAATATAATTGAAACTTGCACCGTTTTTAACGCGAACATGCGCTTAGTAAAAAATATATGTATCACATATCCGTCTTGTAAAAAAATTATTTTGATTTAATTTTATACATTCATAAAAAATCATAACTTAAATTAAACTTACCCAAAAGCTCTCCATATAGTACGAAATTATAAAAGAACCCGGAACAGACATGTCATCAAATAGTTCACAACAAGACTGAAAAGATGCACACGACGCTGTTTTTATATAAACACTTTTTACATACTAACATCACCACAGGGATTCTTTTTTTCGATAGTTACGTACAGTTTACGAAAGCCCGAACAGGGTTTCATAGCCGGCGCGTACGTAATGACTGAGGAGCGGCTGCTTCGGCGCGCCTCTATATACCTACATAACTACTGCTTCTTATTTAGTCTGTACGCTTGAATTCACGCTCTACATCCATGCATTAATTGTAGTGCATCTTGGAAACCGAGCTGTGGCCTGCTCGCCAACACACACGTCGGCGGGAACCGACCACTTTCTTCCCTACATCGGCACCGTTCCGCCTATCATTAAAGTGAGATGAGAAACTAATTAGTTCAAGGCTAAATACCAGTCAGTGGATGGCATTAATCACACACTGCAAGTGATATGATCATGTCTTGAATCATCGTGAATCATTTTTTATTAAACTCCTCATATTGTCAATCATGCTGTCGCATTTATTTTGATTTGTATACTTTGACGTACGACAAATGTTAACACTTTAAAGTCTTAAACTTAATCTGAATAATTATTAGTGATTGGAATGCTATTATATAATATTTATAATGGTCTTATTTAACGAATAATTTACATTTCACTTATTGTGAAGTTATGCTTACATATGAACTAAATAAGTCATAAATACTTCCTTATATGCTAATAATTGAATGTCCAAGTTTTTAATATAAAATATAGATTATATTTTTTTAATACTATTGATTTATATAAAGTCTAAGTTACATTAAAACCAGACTTAATTAAAATAGCTGGATCATTCAAATTTCGTTGATATCCGAGAAGTGTCAATAAACTTCTTAAACTTTTATCATTTCACGTGAATGCCCTGGCAAAATATTTTTTCCTAGAGATTAAAATTAATGTTTTAATTGTTTGATAATTCTGTTCCTATTATTATGTTGTAAGTTATAATATTAGCAAATAGCCATTTATTTTTTTAAGACCACACTCTACATATCTATGTTATTAATGTATCATATTGTTTATAATGTAGTTCATTGGCAGGCGACAATATAATAATAGAAAAAATATTTACCGATTTTCTTTACTTTTATATGTAGGTATGCAAGATTAGAATGTTCTGAAATATTGCACATGATACATATAAGGTATTCTATTATTTTTTCCTTCTTAATCGTAATATCGTAAATTATACATCATTAATATGATACGTAATACATGAAAAAATGTATTAGCCATCAATGTGTCATCCAATCTAAGTCGATTTGACTAGCCAATTGGCTAGGCTTTCAAGGAATTCTTTGAAGCGATTTTTAGTTTGAATACCTGACAAGAAATTTGGAATATCAGGACAGGCGTTCCCTTAGATATTCATTAAATTTTTGATTTATATTCTCATTAACAATGATCCTTTATCTAATTCATTATTCGGTCATCAATCATCATCATCGAGTAAGGCACCATAAATTCGCGAAGTCCAGAATACTTGTTTGACCCTTTTCAACCACATGAGTCTTAATCTGGTTTAAATTGTAAATAATAACTTATTATTATCTAAGTCTTAAATTATATAAATATGTACCTATATGCGAATGTATGGCTCTTTGATACTTCTTCACTCAAAAACAACCGAATAAATTGGACTCACTTAGTTTAGTCATATAAAACAATGGATTAATTCGCAGGATATTGTAGAAGAACTACTACTTAGTGAAATCGCGGGTTATAATCAAAATATCAGTAGGTAGTAACTCATAACATTTCCCAGCTAAGCACTTTTGAAAAGTATTGTAAAGTCTACCTATTATACCACAAAAAATAAATACAGAAAGAAAAAATAATCGCTAAAGAAATAAAAAGTTTGTATATCTGTCGAACAGCTATTAAAGTTTATTAATCCAATACAAGTAATACATTGACAGGATATAATATTAATGTGCCCTTAAAAAGCGCATCAATTTATATTAATTAAGGCCATTTGTCAAGGCAAAAGATAGTTATAGTATTTTAACTGGTAAAATAAAAACAGTCAATAAAGTAAGTAAAGGAATAACATAAATACGATTGACGAAAAAAATAGTAGTTCATCGAAATTTTACATAAGCTTTGTATTAATTCTTAGTGCTCGCAATTTTATTTTTGGGACATGCGGGGGAGTTTAATAGAAGCATAACTTGAAGTTTGTGGGGTCGCCACCCTTGCTATTCGGCCGCCATTTTGAAAAAACACTTTTTGGCGATATATCGGAAACTATGCGTCTTACAAAAAAATGTTAAGACGTGATTAGTAGCAAATTATCATGCCTATTAATATATTTTTAGCTTTAACCTCCCCCACATTTCCCAAAAATAAAATTGCAAGGACTAAGAATTAATACAAAGCTTATGTAAAATTTCGATGGACTACTATTTTATTCGTCAAGTAAATGAAACTTGTACAATACAGCAACATTATTGAACTGTTTAGGTTTTTCAAATCAGACGTTAAGAAAATAATACAAGCGGTTCAGATCCATTTTGTGGTGTATTTCAATTTAAAATTATTTTATAAATCGTGTCGTGTAATTGTAGATGTTTAGAAATAAAATTAAAAAAAACACCAATAAGTAAATCAGGTTATACTTACGCCAAAATGCAAATAATTTAATAACCTCCAATAAACAATTAAGCGCTATACATAATTTATCAAATGGCATGTCAATACAAAAACCTATTATCGAATACAAGTTAGTAAATTTAAAAGCTTTTAGATAATATATGACTTCCAAAAGTGTATGTGATTTATGGAAATTGATTGTTTAAAATGTTCAATTGGCATATATATGTATTTGTAGTTGCTTCCAATTAAAAATAATAACTTTTTTTATTTTTATCCTTCCTATTTTGGAATAGGAAGGTGGTCATAGAAGAATTGAGGAATTGTATTGTCAGCTTTTGATACTAAGATTATTGCAATGCCAAAGCGACTACGATAAAAAAAATTAATTTTCATAACTTTTTTAACCATGTCTAATTTAATTAATTTTTAAAATTAATCTTTGTTTCAGTCCTCCTACACTAAACAACTCCTTTTTTTAGCTCGCACGGCTCGGCACGGCAAGGCTTTTTGGGCTCGCACGTGGCGTCTGATCACTACCGGCTAAAACCCCGATGTTCCTCCTCCTACTCCTTCTACTATGGCAGTTGAAGCATTATCTGCAACTGTGGCAAGCGTTCAGCGGCCAGCGCCCTCTCCAAGAAAGTGATATTGCAGATACAGGAAGATGAGCGAATTTGTGAGAGCGACTTGTTGAAGAATGAGAATCGACACAGACAATTATCTATATTTTTTTAATTATTATATTTAGCATTGTTATTAAAACATAATAATCGGAATCGGCGGCACATTTGCGCTTGGTAGATTTTAGTTTTTATGTTTGTTTACCATAATAATATTATTTATTTGCGCCTATAATTATTTCATGGCAATATCACTGTTCTTCGATTAGTAAGTATCAAAGTAGAATGACATTTTTTTTATTGAAAAGCGAGCCAACGAGCAGGAGAGATTGTTACCTGGTCACAAGTAACTACCTCCGCCCATAATCATTCGCAATGTGTTGCCGGCCAACATTTAAAAAACTGAAAGAATTTTATTTAAATTTGGTACAATGATATCCAGGTTGAATAAGGACTTAAGTTACTAAGGTTATTGCAATTTGCAAAAAATCAAATAAAAGGGTTCATTAAATTTTTTTATATAATTCCCCCCAACTTGTTCTTGCCTTGTCGTGGCGAGGGGGCTTAGTACCCATGAAGTCTGAGGGAACTAGAGTGCAGCCAGCAGTGTGTGTGGCGCGCGCAGGAGGCGCACTGCGCTGGACGAGGAAGCCATTGCGGTCCTGCAAAGGATGGCAATGTGATGGGTTGGGTCGGGAGGTGAAGCCAGACCTGGAGCGGCTCGTGAGCGTCGGGCTGCGAAGGTCCTGGTCGTCTCTCTTGACTCGACGATGAGGCAGGGGCGTAGCGGCATGCCGGTCTACAGTCAGCCGAGTAGGGGTCTGAGGGTTGAGATATGTTGTGGGGACGTATCTCCCCTCCATAGGCTCTTGCGATGGTTGTGGTCTGCCTTGATGTTCTGGGCGGACCATTACGGAGGAGAGGCTGACGGCTGCTGCCGCTATCACGCTCCAGTGGAGGGGCCGCAGCAATGCGGCCAGCACTGGCGGGTTCTCAGACGAGTGTTTTAGACGCGATCGTGTGGATACTTTGATGATTGTAATGAAATCTCGACTTTCACTGGTTTTCTATATGTCAAACCAAGGTTTAACAGGTAGGTTATCCTGGATACTTCCATTCTACTTTCCTTTGTTTTCCTGGTCCTTCTTCCACATTTGTGGCCACAATTTGCTGCTAGTACTAACAAAAAAATAATAAACTTTATAGGTTTATAAGTCTAACACATTTTCATAGCTTTTAACAATAATTTAAACAAACAATGTTTGTTTTACAATATCTGCGTACTAACAGTATTGTAACAGCCTTTTTGATTTTTAGTATAAAGCGCCATTTATTATCTGTGTTAGTAAATGTCAACCTGTCATTTCTTTTCGATAGGTAGGTAGGTATGTAGCTTTTATTGATTTAAATTGTACAATATGTCAATTGTCAATTGTCATAGACTTACGTCACATACCTCGGCGCGCGACATCTAAAATCCGACTATAAATACTGATACTTGCTCAAATTAAACTTACTTGACTAAATAGTATGGACTGTGCTTGTGCGGTGAATTTAAATATATTAAATATTTAAAACCATAATATACTGCTATAAAAATGACTTATTCAAATGTTACGCATGTACTTTTTGATTTAGATGGTCTTCTTATAGGTATTATTCCGTATCTTGCGTCATTTATAATAATTTCGCAATTGTGTTTTAACGTTGCGTTAAATATGAATTTAACTTTTTACAGATTCTGAAAGATTATACACAGAAGCATTCACTACGGTTTGTGGTAAATACGGACAAACATTCACATGGGAATTGAAGAAAAGCTTGCTTGGCTTCCAAGGGCATGAATGTGCCGAAAAAATCTTGAAAGAATTAGATATACCTCTTACTAAGGAAGAATTTACCAAAGAATGTCAGAAAGAATATGAAATTTTATTTCCTAATGCTGAATTTATGCCAGGTGGGATACTAAAAAAAATAAATATTCTTTTAAGTAATTATCATACATATCACATTTATAATGATTCAAAAATTTTATTATTAATATTATAAATTATTTTAAGGTGCCAAAAGATTGGTTGAACATTTGAAGAGTAAAGGAGTGCCAATTGCTCTGGCGACAAGTTCCGGTGAGGAAAGTGTTTATATCAAAATGCAAAAGCACAAAGGTTTTTTGAAAAACTTTCACCATCTTACAATGGGTTCATCTGATCCCGATGTCAAAAGAGGAAAACCAGATCCTTCCATATTTCTTGTATGTGCGTCTAGATTTCCAGAAAAACCGAATCCTGAACAGGTAGACAATTAAATAATTTAAAACTTAAAAATAAATATAAACCTTTGTTACTACTATGCCAAATATTAATTATTTAATAATACTTAAGTTAGTCATTCATTTGTAAGTAAAACACAAACTATTCATATGAAATGTATTTTTTTTTATATTCAAAAATTTATTGGTAATTTCAGTGTTTAGTTTTCGAGGATGCTGTGAATGGTGTCAAGGCAGCGTGTGCTGCTAAAATGCAAGTGGTGGTCATTCCAGATCCTCGGATTGAAAAGGAATTATTAAAAGATGCAACATTGATACTAAACTCTCTTGAAGAATTTCAACCTGAGTTGTTTGGACTTCCTAAATATGATTAATGTTTTAATCCAAATTTTAATATACAGCACTAAGTTATCCTTTATATTTATAAGTACTTAATAAATGTTTTTAATGTTACTGGACTTACATTACTTTCCGTTTTTTAACTTTAAAACAACCTATTTTTTATTGTCTATACAAAATGAATTTATCTGTTATTTATAATATAGAAGTATAATAATAATAATAACTCTTTATTGTACACACAAGAAGAAATAACATAACAAGCAGCAAGAGAAAGAAAAAAAAAATATTGTACAAGAAACAATAAAGGCATTCTCCCTTAATTTTTATTCAAATCTAAGATTATAATATTTAAATAATAAGTTAAATTAAAATGCTTATACACAACGTTGCTATAAAAAATTATTACAAGGTCGGAAAATGTTACAAATTAGGTATATTTTTAATTGTTCAACCTTATCTGTAAACATATTTTATGAACACGAGAACTTGTTTTTATGGCCACATTATAAAAGTACCTACTGAAAAAACATGTTAATGATAGGTACTGCTAATATAGCATAAGTTCTGCTATACATATTAATGTATTATTTGAATTTCTCTATTATTGAACGGAAATTGACATCAGGGTTTAATGGCAAATTGAAAAGTATACAAAATGAATTAACTTTGTTGTAAATAAATGCTAAAAATTCTGATATATAAAATACATGGTTTTATATATCAGAATGATACCTCCTTAATCATACAAATATACACACTACATGTTCCAGGCTACATCTAGAGGGGGGGGGGTGTACATAATAGTGGTCAAGTCAAGAACTTATAGTTTAATTAACTAATGACAAAATATATGAATCCACCATTGTCTAACATTTAATGTACTTGTTTAATTTTGGCGGGAATGCCGCAACGCACGGCTAGTGAAAATAAATACGAAATCAATTTTTGAGACTTCATTGCAATTAAACGATAAAAAAGGCATTGATTAAATTGTAATTTAAAGGAGGAAGTGATTATAAAGTCTTATAATTAAGTGCAGAAAACTATCTATATTAATATATAAAGCTGAAGAGTTTGTTTGTTCGTTTGAACGCGCTAATCTCAGGATCTACTGGTTCGAATTGAAAAATTCTTTTTTTATTGAATTGACTATTTATCGAGGAAGGCTTTAGGCTATATAACATCACGCTGCGACTAATAGGAGCGAAGATATCATGGAAAAATTATTCACCTTTGAGGACTTCCTTTGCGTGCGCTGCGAAAACGGTTCAAGATACAAAAATAATATGTATGAAAGAATTATTCCTCTTTAAATGATCTAAAAAAAAGTCCGACAGTATATGTCTATCTTCTAAGATTTACTCACTATACCATAATAATAGAAATAGATCCGACGGGAACGAAGTTCCGAGCAACAGCTAGTAATGTATATATCAGACTAAGCCTAACGTTTAAATTTGATATTAGTAAATAATATAATCTCATTGGCTGGAAATAGAAAGCAATGGAAGGAACTGGAGGAGGCCTATACCCGGAAGGGGCCATAACACAATATTTATTTAAACGAACTTTTTAAAACTATTGTAACTTTTTTCTTTTTTTGAGTTATGGATAAATAAAGGCTTATTATTATTATTATTATAAATAATATAATGTATGTTTTAGTATAAAGTTATATTTATTTCTTTAACATATATTCTAGGTTATCATATTTCTTTCGAATAGCACCAATATTTATACACTTATTTTCAGTCCTCGAAAGGCGGTAAACCAAAGAGTTCTGGTCGGAATTCTTCCATAGAGTTGAGAATGAGTGTCGCTTCCGAAGCCAGAGAACGATCCAGTTGAGGGTCCGGGATCAATACGACTTGCATTCCCGCGGCAAGCGCAGCTTTCATACCGTTTATAGAATCTTCAAACACTAGCACCTGGAAAATAATTCATCAAGATTCACATCTGTCCTTCACAGCAAAAAGATGAACACAATAATTGAAAATATACATATGAGAAAATAAAAAGAAACTATCTAAAGCTTAAGTAGGTACCTAGTACCTACCTACTAACATAGTTCGATTTCACTTCGAATCGTGAAAGTATAGTCCTTTTTATTTAAATAATATTCTCGTTAAGATTGCTACAACTGGAGTTGATTATTTTTTTAAGTGTAAGTAGGTACCATATTCAAAATATAATTATGTAGTCTTTAATTACCTAGCTTATCTGTATTTATGGGCCAAACGAACTAGCGTGTACTTTTTTCAAGCCGAACATTTACTACAAGCGGTGTCACGAGTGTGTTATTGGTATGTATAGTATAGGAGGAATGCTTTTTGTAAAAATTCTCTTGATATGTGGAGTAGCTGAAATTGCTAAAGAATCGAATCTATAGAAGTTTCTGCAAACTCAAGCGATACGACAATGGTACACCTGAGTGGTAAATGCACTTTTCTTATTTTGCATTCCACTCAGTCCGATTTAGTATTTAAGATTGCTGTGACTGAACTGGAATGTCCTATCGGCTCCTAGTAATATTATTCCAATAAATAGTTACACTGTTATATTTCATAGTGCATCACTGCCATCGATATAACTTATTCTCCTGAATCTGTCATGATATAGGTAATTCGTTTTTCTCACTTAGTACTAGTGAGTACTATTCGCGAATTATACCTACGACAATAGGTAGGATGAGAAATATGATTTAACATACAAATAAGACCTACCTGTTCAGTATTTGGCTTTTCCGGAAATTTTGCTGCGGCCGTAAAAAATATATCAGGATAGGGTTTCCCTCTTTTTACATCGGGATCAGATGATCCAAACGTTTTATATGGAAATAAGTCAAATAGTTCTTTATGATTAGTAGTTTTAACTTCATAAGTTTCTTTTCTACTACTCGTAGCTAATCCTATAGGAACTGCGCATTTACTTAAATGCCTTATCAGCCTTTCGACACCTTAAAATTAAGGAAAAAACATAGATATAATTGTGATCTATCGGCCTCAATTAATGACTAAAGAGGTTGCTAAGTAGGTTATAGGTATATGAAACAAATTTCAGGAATAAGTTTATTTTTTTTAACAAAACCAAAAAGTTTTCTTACAAGTGGCACATTTGAAAATACCAATTATACTTTATATTAGTATATTATGTAGATATTAACATCAAATTAAATTCAGGATGCGAAAATAGCTTTTTGTAAATAATTCATTTTTTACTTATTCTCAAATCTCAATGAAATTATATTTAATTAATATCATGGCTAATTCTATATTTACCTGGCAGCACTGTACTAAGTGGAAAAAGGTCATTAAAAATTTTATGAGTCTCTGCTACAAATTCCTCAATTGTTAATGGCAATTCAAGAGCCTCTATAATTGATGCAGCAAATTCTTTGGTTTGCTGTCCCATTATTTGACTCTTTAAAGAATATTTAAATTCTTTTCCATAGCGAGATGCGATTTCTTGAAAACCCAGTGTGTAAAGATCTTCTGTATCTGTAACAAAAGAATAACATAACCTCTCTGAAAGTTATTTTTTTAGTTAAATTTATGTTAATGTTTAAATGTGTATTAAAAAGTTTAAATGTATTTAATTATTATTAAAAAGTTTAAATGTATTTAATTATATGTGTGAATACTGACGTTTTAATTATCTGAACAAGTTATTCTTAAAATTTATTTTGTCTCACTATATCTTTTGATAAAACTTCATCATTATGTATCTATCGTAAAACTTACTTAATATTAGCCCATCCATATCAAATAAAACATGAGTAATTGGTTTAAACGTCATCTTTATTTTTAAATCAAATAATTATAAGATATACTATATTGCTTAGAATTAATATAACCATAACCACTCACTAGTAACAACGCTTCTATACATATAAACTTAAGTTAATCAGTTAACTATTACATAAGTGGGTAGGCCAATCACAATATCTTTCATCATATTTTCATCTTAGCCAATGATATTATATTAAATAAAATATGTTGATCTTAGCATAATATGTTGTTTGAATGATAAAGGTGTGAAATATAGTATGTATAACTATAAATACACATATATATATATAGTATACTATACTTCATACAATATATTTAAAAGTAAAACGATATTCATAATATGTACCCAGTTATTTATTAAAAGTTGTTTTTTATAATTTTCTCTATTGTTGTTTTATGGAAATAATTAGAGATGCCCCGAATATTCGGCAACTATTCGGTATTCGGCCTATTCGGCCATTTTTTTTGCTATTCGGTATTCGGCCGAATAGTACGTAGTATTCGGCCGAATACCGAATAGCATCTCCGTTCTTTTGTGAGTAGGTATTTACAAATAGGTACAGTACAACAACAAGGTAAGTAGGTACGTAGTTTAATATACATAT
>DWAJ01001883.1:0-19940 GCA_018238005.1 Eurema mandarina | reverse complement strand
TGTGTGTTTGTTAAATTGTAAGGGGTAACCAATAGAAAGCCACATTATTCTGAGTGTCATAGGCTATATAAAAAAACGAAAAGGATAATTAACAACTGCCCAATGAAGTCGGCACGGGTCAGCTGGTATGTAATGCACGTATAATTTTTCTTAACTTGGAGTTTAGTTCGTATGAGTATAAGGTATAATTCTTTTAGTTTTATGAATAAGCTTTTTTTCAAGACCGAAGATTCTCAAAAAATCATACATTGAAACATCTGAAAGGACTGTTACTAATTTCAAAAACCCTAAAAACATTTATTCGTGTCTGCACTTCACAACATTGTATAAAACAAAGGCGTTTTCCGTTGTATGCCTGTTTGACCCTATGTACGAGTATGCTTAGGTTTTCAAAACAACGCAAGGGAGTTTAGTGTGGTCTCTTTAAATAGAGTAATTAAAGAGAAGGATTATACCTATTATTTTTCTATTTTTGTGACATATAACCTTTGGCTGCTATATAATCTATACTATCTTTACTAACTAATATTATAAAGAAGTAAATTTTTTGTGTTTGTTAAATTGTAAGGGATAATCTCGGGATCTACAGAACCGATATTAAAAATTCTTTCACCGTTATAAAGCCACATTATTGCTGAGAGTCATAGGCTATATCAAAACCCGAAAAATCAAAAAGGATTATTAACATTAATTGCCTAACGAAGTGGACACGGGTCTGCTAGTATTGATATATATATTAAGTTCATACATCGCAGCGAATTAAGCCGATTTCATTCGACAATTTCGATTCCATCACGCGTAAGTGTACGTAATGTGACGCACGTCAGACCCATCTCATACGCGATTTATTGCTTGTGACCTATAATGAATATTAAAATTCCGACCCCCGCTAATCTTGTCGAAGCTTTAATGATCTATGTAAATGCCCAAATAGCCGGCGTTTGTATAACGCAATCGTTACATATTTTATGTATGCTTAAATTCCACAAAGGGTCGAATAAATCGTTTTATTAATGTCCTTTGTTGGGAGCTAATACTCTGAATAATTTGTTTTTGTAAACTTTGAAATAATAATTGCATATGGCGAAATAATAATAATTATACTTTCTGACTTCTAACTGTTTTCGAACGCGAGTTATATTAGTTTAACACTTTGAATTTGTAGTACCTTATAAACCTTACTTTTTGCATTTTAAGTGTTGTTATTCTTATATAAATTCATAAAGATCGTCTTATAATAATGAATCATAGTAGAGCGTGTATTAATTATTATTAATGCTGTAGTGTGAATGAATGAGTAATACCGCCCACGTCTTGTCTAATTAAAATGCGTAAATGGTGGGAAGATGACGTAGTCTTTATTGCACGTAGGAATTACTAACTTGTATCTACACTAATATATTGTATACTAGCTGTTGCCCGCGACTCCGTCCGCGTTTACTTTCATAAAAAATTTATTCCCCTGGAAACTGGATAAAAAATATCCTATGTCCTTCTCCTGGTTTTAAACTACATTCCCACCAATTTTCACCCAAATCTGTTCTGCTGTTCTTGAGTTATAAATGGTGTAACTAACACGACTTTCTTTTATATATAGATTAGTGTTTTTTTATAAAGCTGCTAATATGTATAAGTTTGGGTGTTTCCTCGAAATAAACTACAAGTATTTTTCGTCCAGCTTTCAGGGTATTTTAATTAAAATAGCAAATAATTTCATTTAATATTAATTATTTCGGTTCTCAAAGTGGAATAACAATGGAAAATATATTAATTTTTTACCGTAAAAAATAATAAAACCTGCTATGCTATATATGTATGTATAATGATTGTGAATTCGTTTTATTTTTTTATTTTAATACTTCTAAAACTAAAAAGTTTCTTCATTTTCTTAAATCAAATTAGTAAATTTGCCCCAACTCATATTAATTATAGAAAGAAAACATTTAAAATGTACAGTGTTAATTTTAGTAATGTACACGAAAGTAGCGCTTTTAAATGTTAAAGCAATTTTTCACCGCACGTGAAAAGCTTGAAAAATACGAAACAATGTAATTTAAAAGCATCTATTAATTACAGCGTCAGAAACTTAAAATTAACAAACGTACTATAAATTAAGCTTTTAGGTTTTTCTTTAATTTAAAACTTTTGTTAAATTTCATGATATTTAAGCACAACACAATATTTTTATAATAATATGCTTGCGCATGCATTTTTTGCACGATTTACAAACAAAACAAGGAATAGAGTACTAGGATAGCAGAAGTCTCAAAGGGTCTGACGAATGTGGCATTTGTCAGCGGCACTAAAGATTGATCTCTGATAACGTCCGCCGGAACGGGGAACAAGGAAACAATACGCGTTATTACCGACTCGACGGAAGGTGCCTGTCGCGTTTTCCCTTTAAATCGTGCTTTGAGGAAACGTACTACGCAGTACAATTATCCATACATACTGATAAGTGGGTATATGACAAATCTTTTCCGTCGTCCATGTTATAGCTTATGGCAAATTTATATACTGCATTTAAACGTTTCGTGATTTACCTACCTCACTTGTCTTGTTTATATTTAGAGATAAATGATTGTTGCCAATATATAGTATAAACTGGAAACTCGTACTTTTAAGTTAGGTATACTCACTAGGTTTATTTTTATATTCATATTCACGACTATAAGTATCACGAACTATGTACGTATTTGTAGTAACCTAAATGATGCGTAGGTCGAGTTAAAGTCGATCGAACTTAAAAGATAATTAATATGTCTAGAAGACTAATATAGTTAAGTAGTACTAATTAACTAATCAATAATATTTACAAACACAAACAATCTCATTTAATAACCGCACGTTCGTAACTAAACACGTTTCTTTGTTTAAGACCGTACCTACCTACTTATTATAATTTCCTCTTATTTGCCCAAGTCGTTTACGGTCAACCGCACGTGCTTCCCACACCACTTAATCCCCTAATCTACCCGGAAAACAAACGGCGGTTATTGTAAGTATAAACAGTGATATTGTTGGAATTATCGTTCGTGTGAACAATGCTATTTCAATACGGTAATCTGATACTCTCGAGCCTCGGCATTCCAACAGCGAACCCCGTCTCGAGTGCTCGTAACTTCGGCTAATGAACTACGGTTTTAGGGCCGTAATTAGGCTCCCATAGAGCCCGACATTCCGCGGTTTCACGTTTTTTCACGTTGCTTTTATTCCCATATTTCGGTAAAGTACAATAGGCATCGTGTTTCAATTCTATTTACTGTTTTAATTGGGCACAACGTTCACAAAGTTTTAATATTAAATCAGCTTTTGTTCCTTGCTCAACGTAGAATAAACAATCGCAAATCCACAATAAAACCAGCAATTGATTTAAAAGGCATCGCGTCGTCCATAGTCTCAGAATTGGTGTGGTCGGAAATTTGTAACAGGCTGCTTGCGTGGGAAACAAAAGATAAGCCGTCCAATTTGTCACCGATTGTGCCTTGAATTCCGGAGCGGATTGAGTGAAAATTACGGCGCAGCCAACACTCGCTCGCATCGCGTGGATCGCAACACGTAAGCTTTTTCTTTACATGTGATGTGATTCATTCGTTTCCATTACCTTTACGAAATTGAAAATGGACTTTGATGAACTGCGCTCTAGCGATTCTCTGAATGAATGGAGAAATTTAAATGAGTTCGTTTTTATATCGTTTATTTGCGATATGCATTTATGAAGTATAAAGAAGGTTTTTTAATAGAGTTGTACAGTTATAAAACAATTGAAATATTTTTCTCATTATAAATGTATAATTAATATTAGTATACATCTTATGTAAATCTGTTTATTAAATTTAAATTTACTAAAGAAGAGTCAGCATAAAGTCCATTAAGGAAGCTCTTTACACTCAGCATTTTAAAGTATTCAACAAAAATAATAAATTGTCTCGCAAGAAGTGAAACGAAACTAGTTTTCGCGCCAGATGGCTACTCTTTTCGGCGACGTACGGCGCTGGGTGCATGCATAATGGATGCCGCAATTTTCTCGGATGTCCGACGCTGTGTTAAATTGTCTAGATAATTGGTTTATGAAAAAACGTTGGCCGATCTTTGACAATACAGTTGTGCCTTGTCTAAATCTTGCTTCCTATCTGTGATTTCGAAATATAATTGCGATCCCATTTGAAGCAATGTTATGTTATGTAGGTATTCTAAGTCCTTATATGGCGTCTTACAGTTATTAATAAGCGTATAGTCTAGCGCTCAAGTCGTTAAGCAAATCTCGTAGCAATTTTGATAACAAGAACCTGTATTCTATTTTAGTAAATTAAAAAGTTCAAGGATAAAATTAGAAATGATATAACAGTATCTTAATCTAAACACGTAGATCACACAACGTAAGATAACTGTATCTAACGATTATCCGGTGTTATCACAACGATAAGAACTATCGAAGCAAACATAGCTTACACCGTCTTAGAGAATTATGCATAGCATTAGCCGGTCTTAATCCCACACAATCAACGTTCATTGCGCTTGACTTGCTCCAGCCAATTAAACTTTGTCATCCCACTGCTCGCACTGCTGGTAAGCTACTCCGTGTACCCTGTAACAACTGAGACCGAAACCTTGTTAGCCTTTCTTAGCTTTTCATTTAATTATCCAACTAAGAGAACTGCTTGAAAACTTTTGAAACTATTCACGATATGAATTTAATTTTATTTAAATGACAGTTTGACTGTAGCTTATGCTACTGATATAATTGTGACGTCATGATCGTATAATGCAAAAGGTTTACGAACATAAAGAGAAACTCATCAGTAAATGAAAAACGCGAAAAGTGGTTACTGTTTGCAATTTCAATAACCGCATGTAACTCGATTAATTACGTGTCAAAACGAAAGTTCCCTGCGAACGTACAAATGGAAATGGAAATTAAAGCCATCGATTTGTCATCCGGTGAATGTTTTTGTATCGTAATTCGATTCATTATTGTATTTATACTTGAGTTATTTTTGGTGACAGTATTCTTCGTTTGGGGAATATGAGCTATGGTAGTTCCTAAACGGAAATTCGGAATAAAATCAGTGAGTTAATCTTTGTAACGAATAAGTTCTTTACAAATTAATTTTCAAGTCATAGTGCCACGTTTTATTCAAGCCTTTGAGGCAATAAAATATTTTTTATTCTAATTGCAATTATCTTGAAAGGATCGAAATGGACGGTTGAATAGCCAAACCTGTATATAATGTCCTCGGCCTGTTCATAAAGGCCTACTGGAAGTGGGTATTAATTAAATTTCGGCGTCTAAGTGCCCTTTTAGCTTTTGTCCTCAACAAGTATTTATTTAGCTTGTTTATAACTCGTTTACTTTATAATTAATTACTATCCTTTGCTATTTAGGTACTAAAAAATAGCCATTAGAATGTTCGGTAAGAATAATTAATAAACGATTAAGAGTGACCTTTGATCCGCTTTAAAGCCAATTCTCAAGCTTTTCTATAACATTTAGATTCACACACGATAGTACACATTCTATACGTCACTATATGGTTTGTGTGTAGAAAACTTTAATTAGACTGAATAGTATTGTATCGAAGATGTGTAATACAAATATTTATTCAATTAATTTGTAAAACACATTATATGAGTTGGTCGTGCATAAATCTTTTACTTCCACAAACATAAAATATATAACTGATAATGACTTTAATACTTTAATGGGAATTATGTTTAGTATGATAATAATAATATATAATTTACAAATTGTTTCTCTTTGTTTGTATGCTAAGTTCCTTAATGAATAAATAAATATGTTCTTGTTCTTGTTCCAGCAACAAAAGACGAGTCTGAAAGCGAAGGAGAGTGTCGTGGTCGGCAGAACGGCGGCGCGCGCGGCAAGCTCTCGTACAACGGCTACTCGGAGGAATGCCTCGACCGACTCGAGCCCAACGGCAATATACCCAACGATAAGGACTCACATTATGGTGAGTCTCGTTTACTTATAAACTTACAAAGTTTGACGATCATAGACGCTAAGCTAACTAAGACAAAAGAATGTATTGCTTCTTAAGACATTAGGGTTGATGTTAGGGAATATGTTGGCAAAGTTGATTTTAAAGACAAGATATTCTACTTAGAAAAATAACTGAAATTAGAAGATAAAAGAAATCTATGTTTAACTAATATGGAGACTTAAGCGACCTTACTGAATGTACATATATCTTCCGCATAGGAAATACACACACAGTAAATTATTTATCTTTCGTATATCTAATTATTTTTTCCTGAGAATAAAAAATGTTGGCAATAAAAATTTTAACAACACAATAAAGGCGGTCGTCGTAATTAATAGCCGTCACCAACATAATTGCCTATCTTTAAAATCTTAAATCTGTTTGAGATTTAAGAAGCAATTTTGGATTTTTCTACGCGGAATTTAATCAGGAAACCCTCATTCACCCTCTTACAGGCTCGATTTGGGCAATGTGGTTGGACCAACTATAATTGAATACACCTGTGCCTTCTTCCGTGGATTCTAAGAAATTTAAGGTTACAATTTTAGAGATGGACATGTCTACTATATAAAGAAGGCGTGTCTTAGTAATTAAACTTAAAAAGCGCACTGTGGTTTCATTATAAATATAATTTGTCCTATATTATCTGTATCTTGTAATTTCTCAAAACTGTAGTGTATACAACTTAATCTCACGCATCGCAAATTGTATTAACATAACCTACGATATAATCAGATGGTACGTCTGTTCGTTGATGTTCTGTCATAAATTATACACCAGTTAAGTTCGTTCGAGCGATAGGCAAATTGTAAATGAGCGTAATAATATTCATGCAGCATTGCACCAGTAAAATCGAAGTCTGTTACGTCATAGGTAGTAAAAGTTGCCGTATATTTAAATAATATTAGCGTACATTCCATTTCGATACAATGAAACTTGTAGATCAATAAATAACAGTTCACCACACAAACTATTTAAACTGTCTCGTTATCGCAACTAACAAAACTAAAGCTGATGACTGAAAATGGCACTGACCTTAATATTAAATTCACAGATGTTGCATATAAGTCGATGTTTTAATACAAGCTGCGTCTTTTGACTTCGCCCGCTTACCCTATAGCCTTATATTAGTTAATAGTTACTATATTCCTACAAGTTTTTAAAATTCGACCTAAAGGGTTCCAGGGTGTCTGAACAACAACGACTTAAAAATGTACCTAAAGGTCTATATCTTATGTATTTATTTTATATGTTACATATATTATAACTATATCATAATCTATACATTTGTATAGCATTATCACGTTATAAGTATAAAGATCTGAATTATCTTTTTGGAGCGAAATCGTCGTTTTAATCAAACATATCCGAAGACAATCGATACCTAATTCGTATTATTCAATTCGAAAGTAAAACAAAACTTTTTGAATTAATGATTCCGAGTTATAATTAAATGAAAATAAGCGAAAATTCGCGAAGCTATTGTAAAGTTTAAACTCTACGGGAAGGCTTTCGCGAATACTTGCCCGGACAATTTAACGCGCCGTCGAAGCAAATTAATTGCCACTTACTTCCACCATTAACATTGTACGTATTATCGAAAAATAATATTCCCATAATAATTCGTGATTATCTCCTTTCATTCGAGTGTGGATCGTTCAGAAATTCCGATTGACAGTCACAGAATCAGTTGTAGTCAAAAATATTTTTGCTGGACTACGGAAATGAAAATGGTTATTATATGAGCGAACTATTTATAAATGTATCAGGTGTATTGGTCGGGAACTAAAGTATTTATATATTGGGGATAGTTTAAAATAGATTGTTTAGAAATTAAAATAAGTCGTTTGCTATTATGACAAAGCATTATAATTTGTTATTACGTAAAGACTGATTATTTTTTTTTTATTTTCATACTCTGTCGTCATGTCCATTATGGAAACATCTTCTGAAAATACGTAGCAATATTAACCACTAAGATTTACACAAAATGTCCAGCAATCTAGCTTTGAACTAATAAGTGGAATAGATTGTGACAAACTGATTTATCAGAGCGATAGTTCAACAACGGGATGTCTGCAGCATTCGCGTGGTGTTTCCATTAAACACTTCGCCGGTTGCCATCTGGATTTACTATTATAGCGCTCGGGAAATATCTCGGAGAAAGAGCTCTCGACGTATAACTAAGAACTCTTTGGATTCATATTTCTTTTCTTCGTCTGTCTTTTTTTGAACAGTTTCTTTGATAGAAACTTTTAAATGAAACTAGTTTTGTTTGAATGTGTAATGTATTAATAATTGTTACTGTGTTTATAGTCTAACTCGTATAGTATTTAGCTCACGTAATAATATAACCTAAACCATAATCCTGGGGCATTTTTTGATTGAGAAAAAGTGAAATATCTTGAGGGTTTAGGCACTTTCATTTACTCGAACCAATATCACTTTAGCTTCTAACCTCTTTCTAATGTGTTGTCTTAATCTAGACTTCTATGAATTAAAAAGAACAAACGTTAATATAAGAATTATATGACCAATGTAATCCTCTACGCAAATATTCCAAACATTTTGGTACGTTTAATTGTTTACACACTAAAGATATAAGCAAGGAATCAATTATAACGAACCTATTTAAATCCATTAGCAACAGCTGCGAGGCACAAAGCCATCTATTTACCTGGCGATTCGAATCAACCGGATTATATCAGATTCAACAAGACGATAACTATTCCCGCTAATTAGAAGTATCAATTAATCCGAACTCCAGACAGTCAGGCCGTAATCTTATCCCTTTTAAGCATTTAATTTGTTTACTAAACCAGTTTATAGGTGTAGGTCAAGATTTAGGTATTCGTTTTCGAAAACTAATCAGGTATTTTGAACTATCTTTTTTGACCATTATTATTTAAAGAACTCGTGGTGATACCGGAACAATGATCGTTTATCCAGGGTCTCATTATATTGCAAACAGACAAATCCATTAAGTTGTTTTTGCATGTAAGTGTAGCACAGATCCACACAAACGTAGATCCGTACAATGTTTCGCGTTAATATGTAACCTTATTAGGAAGGATTATAATACATATGTCTACGTGAGAACGGTTCGATGTATGAACTGGAACTAGAAAAATTTATTCATGAAGAAATTGTTATTATTATTTGAAAAGCGACAGAGAATTGTAAGTAGTTAGTTGTTGTTAATAAAACAGTGTTGTTTAACATACGGATAGGCGGGAATCCCAAATGATTATGACATGTGACAGTGACAGTGTGTCAATATAGAAATGAACCAATGAATATTTATCCGCCAAGGGACGCTGTGTGCACAGTTGGGTTATAACAATGTGCTATCCATGGGGAGGGTTTCTTAAAACGTTTCATTGCTTATGTTAATATACTTAATAGATCCTATATTTCATACGACGTCAAGCACCGATACAACTTTTTAAGGGAATAAGTTAAAAGTGTAAAGTTTACTGACATATTTATCTAAATAATTGACGTGTTATAATAGTATACGTGTTTTTATGAATTATTACTAAAGTTTCCACCATCACAATTTGGTAGCTTTACCAGTCTTTTGTCTAAGTACCTCCATCACACTTTAGTTTAAAATAATTTACTATACAGGTACCATTAGGCTTCCCAAGAGGAATAGCATACGTACTAGGTTAGGTTGTGTTTGATTTTAGTCTCATGTGGGAAGGTACGCTACAGCAAGCGTGACCCGGTTCGTACCGCAGACTCCCGCCGCAACGAGCCGTCTGACGCCTTTAAAAGGGTGCAATTTATCGTTAAAATTTATAAGTATTAAAAGTTCCAAACCGAAACTGTAGTTTTAATATCGTACTTTGATTTTGTTGTTGATGAATTTTATTACATTTTAAAGAAGATTTTGTCTCGGTGAATGGTTTTAGGTCCCATCTGTTTGAGGTTTAAAAAAGAAAAAAACATTGCGCTAACTCCCAGCGTTCCCCAGAGATTTTAATGTTCATAGTTAGATTTTTTATTTTCCACACTCGAAAATTCAACACCATTGTGACGTGTTTTAAAAACGATGTTGTATAAACAAGTACTAAAGAATACATTTCTTTAAAACTATCGTACAAATAAAGCCGTAAACTGCAATTAATCCATATGAAGACATAACAAGGCATAGATGTGATAATCTAGAACAAAGGCCTAATTTACATAGTACAGACGCTTGTACCTTAAATAAAGCACTATAATTTTACGTGCTCTCGTTACGCGCCACAAGGTCCTTAAGTTGGTAATATGTAAATTTAAAAATAAACACGGGAGCGACGTCGCGGTCCTGGCAAACAAAGAAAGTGTATTTGGCCACCCTCGGCAAGCAAACATAGGCTCCTTTGCGTCGGGGTTTTAAAGAATCAACCCTTTGTTTTTGTTTGGACATTGATTTCTGTGTGTTTATGGTGTGTCCTCAGGATGGTGCATGTTAATGTTTAATTAAGAGCTAATTGTCGTCGTTATTTAAAATAACAAACATCCTCAAACATGTCTTCGAATTAATATACTTTAAAAACAAAGAACGAATTTGTATTTAAAAACTCGCTTTATATATAATGATATAATATGATATAAATCGTTAAATAGAACTGGCCAAGAATGTAAAACATTTATTTCTGATAAAAACATTTTATAGAATATTGATAGAATTTATTTAATTTTATAAACTGGAAAAAATCCTTCAATACAATAACGAGATCAATTGATTCAATACTTTACAAAATATTTTGATGAATAGTGAAACTAATTCGAATGATTATATACACACTCCTACATCAATATTTGTATATATAATTAGAAACTATAATATCAATAAACGAAATCACTGTTCCCACCTCTCAAGCACTTACCCGTTAATATTAAATTAATATTGTCTACATTCATTACTCCGTTCACCTCAGACGCCGAAGCTAATTGAACAGGAGTGAGTACAATAACGTTCTTGCCCTTATTAACTCTACTGTGTGCCTCGTATCAAGTGTATGAGGTAGTGTAAGTTTGGAGTCTAAGCATGCCGTACGTAATAAGTGAAATTGTACGAGACGGCAATTAGAAACTGCAACTCTTCGGGGGTGGTGCTTGTTAGTTGTAATTTTGAGTAGTTAAAATGTTTGAGGTGTCTTCGAACTAGCATCTAATTTAAGATGTATTAAGTATTCGTATTAAGAACAATACTCCTCTAAATAATTCTTAATCTATATCTAATAACAGAGAATTATAGAGGCCTTTGATTTCTGTATGTAACTAAATTAAATAAAACATACAACAATTATTCCATACATTAGTCATGGTTTTGGATGACTACGAATTGTGTCATTTAAAACACCCCTCAAACAGTTTTCCCGTGGAAAGGACGAATGATGGTTATACAGGTGTCCATTTTAATTAGGGAAATGAAAGAACGCGATGAAATTGACGCGAGCTTAAAAGCTCGATAAACATTTTTATTCGGTTTTGTGCGACGTGACATGTCTGTAAAATATGGTTATGGAAACTTTACGATGACGTAAAATACATCGTTATTTTTACAACGGACCAGTACTCCATATTAGTTTAAAAATAGTGCTTCATTTTTATGATCGTACCTGTATTAATAATATAATGTAATGTGATAAATAATAAAAGTTGTCCACTATATAGCCCCGGTGCGACACGTGTCCATGATTTACGACGCAATTTAAGTTTCCTGAAACTTATTCCCTGCTTTTAATGATTCACCTGAAATATAATATTTATCGTCGTCATATCCTCAAGCTAAATTTAAAATTACCAATTTTTTTGTATTAATAAATAGCTCTTAGCTTTATAGAAATATACTTTTTACTCTGTGTATACAAATGTCAGCTCACGGGCTACTGAATACGAAAATGTCATAATACATCCAATAAAGGTATCGCCGCTACCGAATTTAACTCGCGTTTCGGGAATTGTGAGCCGCGCCCGAGGCATTCCTACCCTCGTGACCCACTTACGGTATAGGTGTACACTGTACAGTGTACACTGCACGCAAAATTGTCATTTCTATTTACCTCCCCACTATAACACGCTCAATATAGCGAATTTTATAAAAGCCGCCGCTTAATGAGTTCCTATTGAAGTTGAATATTTTAATACCAAGTTTCTACTGAATACGATTTTAAAAGTCGGCCTTCGCCAACTTTTGCTCTCAGGTATTTGCTAAGTGCCTCCCATAGAGCACTGCTCGGCTTTAAGTTCCGCGAATTAATATTAATGGATTTCGATTTTTAAATTGATCGTATATCATTAAGGCGCCCGTCGAACGTGAATCAAAATATCTCTCGGGCACTCATCTCGTGTTTATCGGACGTGATCGATTGTCCCGGTAATCGATTTATTCAGCCGAGCCGATTTTGCTGCCTATCGATGATTTATTCGTTTCGTGTTTACGCGTCGATCGTCTTTTGTGACGCTTACGCGTTCCCAGAGTGCCCCTCAATGCGGAAATATTGACGTGAAGAGAAAAATAGCCCCTTTCAAACCCGCCGATTTGCCGCCTCCTTTATTTTCCTTGAATTAATCCACTGGGAGAAAATTATGACAGGATTTCCTGATCTGCAGTGAATGTTCACGCTGTGCTTTATTATTTGTTCTTTGCTCTTCCGTTCGATCTAGACGAATATAATGGAATAATAATGCCTGTATAATTGTATATACTTCTTATATACTTATACTTCTTTATTATTAATTAAGGTAGAGATTTGTCTATGACTCTTAGGAAAAGCCTTTTAAGAGTCGCATTGTTTTCTCGAAACAGTATATATAAGCTTGAAAAAGTCACTCAAATAGTTTTTTTTTTGTATCTAGATTGGAGTGGCGGAGGGAACGGGGAGTACCGCGTTCGAAGACAGCTTTCCGTGTCGTCAGACTCGAAGTTATTGGACGAGGGTGCCAGGGAGGACGCGAGGGTAGTCATGAGGCCGAAGCGACCGCCCAGACCCAAGTCGGAGGCGTTCCTCGGGCCACACGAGACCTCTAACAGACGCACCAAGCGATTTAGTGCCTTTGGGGTGAGTTTTAATAGCCATACGTTTGCCATATGCTTCAAAATATAATAGCTTTACATATTGGCTACATTGGCCTACTTTGGATGTGCAGTTCCCACTTGTTTAGGAAAATTTCTAATATCATATGACACACGCAAATAATGTAGCATTCTATTAGTAAAATTAGTTCTACCTATTTAAATTAGTATTATAGATTAAGTAGGTAAATTTGTAATGACATCTACTAATGTGCCGAGTTCTGTATCGCGCTTATGATATTTAGTCCAGAGTTAGAAATTGCGACCTAATGACTGGCCAGTCAGTTGTTCTACTGGTAGAGAATCCTTTTTTTTGGTTCAGAGGAAGTTTTCCGATTTCTATACAAATTATATATACCATCTAGTTGAAATTGAAATTGATATATATAAGAAAAAAGGTTCTTCTAAACATTTTCCCCTCTGACTGCTTTAATATTAATTTATGGAGGACTTAAACATGTTCTGTTGAAACTTGTAAGCTGTTACTGAGATTTGGCATTGATATTCAAGATTAGGAGGTTATTGCACGGACAAGGGTGTCCCAAGAGGGTAGCGTAGGGCCGGTGATAAGAAACCGCAAGATGCACTTACGATAGGACGGTTGAAGAATGCCGCGTGATAAAATACGACATACAATTTGTATGAAAACTAGGATTGACAACCCTACGCTACTATATAAGGGAGTTTTCAAATTTAGATAGGCGCAGTCCACTTATAAAACTTTATAGCCCTATCCACGAGGAATTTCAAATTAAACGTAAAATTAATTACTATTTTGTTTATTTATTCTCTATTATAAACTTGCGGTAAGCTTCGAATGTACGAGTATTTGAGACGTAATATTTCTACCATTTTTTTTTATAATACTTTGAACTGTTGTGGTCCTTGCTCGGTCATGGACTTGGAGCTTTATTGGTCCATAAACTCGACATTAAGAAACCCTCTGTTATAATATCCGAACATTTTTCTTTTTTTTTACCACTAAAGTATGTAATACTTTATTTTACAATCTAGCCTATTGACTAATTAGTAATTTACATTTAACCTGAATTATTACATAAACATAAATCTAAGAACGTGTCCAGTAACACTTATAATTAGTTTTGATTAAGACGAAGACACTTTGTTCATGTGTTCTTTGTAACATTTTTCTCTAATGTCTTTTAAACTATTAAAAGACATACGTTATAACTTATAACTATACAAGTTGCGATATAAATCTATCATCCAACGCGTCGCATAATGTGACCTTCCAATGAGCGTGAGAATACTAAAATAGTCTATTCAGAGTCCTATTTAGAGTCACGTGTATGGTAGGTAGGTAAGTATAAAGTTTCGTATGAGTATAGGTTTACCTGAAAGAGGTTACATGAGATTTTTTTTTTCATTATTATCTCAAACGATACTACGAAGTCATTATGCAATATTGTTTTTGACAAACGGATATAGGGATTCGTTCCCTAAAAGAATGAAATGAATTCGTTCCCTGAAAGATATGAAAATAGAATGTAATTAAGTTGATAAAAAATTAGGATTTCTTAAAGCGCATTTGCGTGCTATATGTATAAGGTTTTTATATAAAAAAGGGTATTGTAATCCAAACTCAACACTATATACGTTACCCATATATTCTGCGGTATTCCTAGCCAATTTGAACGGACGTGTTTTACAATTAATCATAGGACAAGAGATTCTCTTATTTGCCTATTAAAGTCGACCATACCCCATCGTGTACAACTACCTTTAAACACATCATAATTATAATATATCGTCAAAATATAATATGTCGACGTCACGGTGACACAGTTCCAGTTCTCGTGGGAAGCGCTCACTTGAATGTTATACATTCGTTTAATCTGTTTGCGACTATTGAATTTCACTGCGAATAACGTTACATATTTTAGCATTAATGCGCCTATATGCAGTCCGGACTCGCATTTTGCCTAGTAGTAATGTTATAGTTATGTTTATTCGAAGTAGCTAGATGTTTGCCGTTATAGCTATGGTAACTGCTATCTCTAAATGTTGACTCCTTTTGTCCCGTCGTTTTTGTCGTCTAAAACCAGATCTCGTTTTTATCCATCTTCTAATATATTTATGGCCTATCTAAAAAGTTATAAATTAGCAAACTTTATACACGCTCGTAAACAGTAAAAAAAATATTTGAATAATAAAATAAAGACAATAGGTATTTCCGTTTTAAAGAGCTTATATTAAATGACCTTCCCAAAACAAATATTTAAAACATTTGTCTAAAACTAAAATATAGAATGTAAAATTGTCATTCTTCGCATTACAAACATTTTTCTCTATAAGAAACATCCAAAATATCTAGAGAGGAAATAAATTAGGAATCTAAAATAAACTCGAGCCCGCATGTGAACCGTGGATACGACATTAGTCACAGCAAATATTTGGACGAGCTTAGAGGAGATAGAGAAACGGTGTTAGTACTTCTGTTATATATTACGTATGCGGAGAATGTTGGCTTTAGCTAATGTAGTACTTAATCGTGCATATATTGCGACCTGGGAGCGATAATGTATGCAGGAAGGAGGTGGAACGCGCTTTTGTTTATTATACTCACATAGATAATGATAGGTGTTTCAAAAAGTCGGGTTACTTTTAGAATGGAATGGATTTTTCCTTAGTTACTCTCGTATTAATCTCGAATAGAAGATTAGCTATTATAATTATTTATTTAACTAGGAAAAAACAAATGATATACAATAACGAAACAAATAGTGAGATCGAGAAATTTTGCAAGTTGTTATGTATAAGTATAAGTATACCTTTCTTATTTTTATTAACAAAGCATTGAAAATAAGCTTCAAACAGCTTCATAAACACAAGTAAGTCTCAACCGAAATCCAAACGAAAGCATAAAAGAATATTCCTCAAAGTACTAAGATAATCCTTACGCTTTTGTCTTCGCAAATCTGAACAAAGTAGGAATTTGTCGCTCGGAATTGTCATCGGCATAATTCACTACGCGACGCGACGCGAGCCGCTGTTATTCCGAATATGACGCGGCTAACACTTAGCGTAAATAATTACGTGCCGTTAATTATAAACTTTCATCGTAACTCGGCTCTGTGAAGCTCCATTAATTACTGTGTATTTGTTGAGAGGAAACGCACCGAACGTTTCCATCCGTCTTTCATCTGTCACCAGCACACGTGCTATTCTTGACGTTTTCAAACATTATCACGGCTGTAGTAGCAATACGGACGTTTTGTGTACGGCGCGCGACACTTCAATCGTATGAGTAATGTCATGATGCATTACAATGAAGCTGTAAGCAAATCGTTATGATACTGTTTTATGTTTAATTATTTTAAAAAGGTAATTTTTAAGTTTTTTGAGGTGACTTACTGAAGCAAATATAAAAATGATTATACGAATAGAAAGCTACTTTATATGTGTCATGTCATGATGTATATTAACTCGAAAATATCAAACAATAAATATAAATAGTTATACGTAATTACAACTTCGACCATAGCTAGGCGTTAATATTGATTTTGCTTAATCCCTTTAATAAAGTATAGATTTATACAATTTGTTGTGGTTAACGATTTCGATGTTAAACATAGCACATAATTAAAACGACTAAATGTCAATTAATACGAATTTAAATTTCATATAGCCGGTCTTTGCCTGTTTTAATTAAATCATTTTCATTAATATAGCGTAAATTACGAAAATGCAGTTGCGAATGTATTTAATCGTGCATATTAAAGTGTAATTACGCTCTGAAAAGAACGTGTAATGTGTTGAATAATTTACATCGTTCTACAATTTTTCCAGTTTAAGTTTTATGGTTCGAATATTTCGCGCTCATAAAAGTTTTATTATTTATTAATTTACACTTAGTATACTTACAAATAACACAATATAAATTATTTATAAAATAGGCAGCTTTATCCATAAGCGCCGATTTCTTCCAAACAATATTTTTTGAATGCTATTATATGTCTTGAACTTCAAAGAAACCTAAATATTTTCAGAGTCCTGTGACTTAAGCATTTTCTTAATGAACAATTTAGAGAGCGCAAGGCTTTGCCGCGTCGTAAATTGTCGGATTAGCGAGTAACAAACGTGGTTGTATGTGTGTGATAAATGGTGTGTTTTGTCCGCAGGGTGACTCCCCGTTCGGGAAATCCGAGGCGTACATAAAACTGGAGCAACTCGGCGAGGGGTCATACGCCACGGTTTATAAGGGTTATAGCAAGTAAGTGAAGAAATAAAGGGAACGCCAGTACGTAATATACAGCGCTCCGAATGAATTGTAATTCCGTTTGAAGTTGTAATCGTTTTATGTTTGCCCTCGGTTTGTTTGGTTATGAGTGAGGCTTCAACGTCAAGGGAAGTTCGTTCGAAAATTTTTATTGGATTTGGTTGGATTAGAAAAACTATTGATTTTTTTAATTACAAATGTTTAGTGACTGGTAAGAGCGGTTTGATGAGTAAAATTATTCTTTAGACATATGGCTGAACATTTTTATAGTGTAAAAAATACACTATAAATAAAGTTTCGTTCTAAAATAAGGGTTTTAGAGTATAAAATAGTATTCTCCCATTAGTAAGCATGGATTATCAGAATGACGCCACTAATATGTTTCGTAAAAGTTTTGACTAAAGGCTATTTTTATATAAGCAGCATCATAAATAGTAAACGATTGACTTAATCCATATTACAGCTTTGTAAACGCTCGCGTAAACACGACGATTTATCTGCAAAAGTGTAACTTCAGTATATCAAGCCGTAACGCTGATGTCTTTCGGAAGAGCTCCGGCTACACTCAATATGTAAAACAGGCTCTTAGCCTACTTCGCGCCAACGTTCCGCTTTAATGCCAACTTCTCAAATATACAGAGGATTCCCAACCTGCGCCAACGTTTCCTATTTGACTTTTAAAAGTTTGTGCAACTTTTACATTTTACTTTTCACTCGCTTTGAGGGTAGGTATCTGCTGACGCTCTGTGTGACGCTTCAAACTGAAATGTTAAATAAATCTTCATATTTAATTTTGTCGTCCGTTGCTTAAGACGACTCTTTAATTAATATAAAAGCATTATAATAATTCCCACACCAGGCAGTAATATTCGTGATACACTAAGATTGAATCAGAATCTGACAATTATTGAAACAACAATTATTTTAGTCGATACCAATCGGTGTTGGCGCTGGTTAATGTGGCGAAACTCGAAGCAAGTTGTCCGAAACTCGGTGTCCAAGTAGACGGGCACGTGCCACTTGCGAATTGTGGTTATTCATAGCGTTTACAACTTCTGCGTGTTAGACCCTCGTCGGACGATTTCGGATCTCATTTGTGTTAAATTAAGCTACGCTTTAGTTATAATTTAGTTTTGACGACCGCTTGGCGCAGTGGTAACAACTACTTTCTGCGCGAAGGGTCGTGGGTTCGATTCCCACACCGGAAAAATATATTTGTAATTTACATATTTTGTATTTTTCTGGGGTCTAGGTGTTGCTATGTATTGTATGTTTGTATTTAAGTACAAAAGAAAAGCATGTATATGTAATTTATTCCGTTATCTAGTTGCCATAACACAAGCTTCGGCTTAGCTTGGAACTAGATGGCGCTGTGTATAAATGTCCTGAAAATATTTATTATTATTATTATTTATTTAAAATGAGCGGGGAAAGGACATTGATTGTCAAGTTTGTAAGTGAGAAGTAGTTTTTGGCTGTTCTGTGACGATATATGTAGTAGGTACGTCTGTAAGTTTCATTGTAAAGTCTTCAAAGCTGCTAATTAAACCTCTTAAGAAGTTGTTGGAACATGAACGGAACTGTTAGTAAACATTGCCTTAAACAACGCTTCATAGTGGTTTTATTAAGCAGTTCAAAGTAGTTTAGTATCAATTTAGACGGTAATGAACGGTTTAGGGAGTTGAGCAATGTTCTCTATAGCGCGTATTTCGTTGTGTTTTATCAGTACACGTAATTGTCGCCTTCGAGCTGAAATTATTATAGATTGCGATCGTGGCTCGAAGTAAAATGTTAAACCAGTCTCGCCGACGTTTCGAGCATGAATATTATGATTTAAATTGATTTACTATAGGCACTTGAGAGTTAAGATAATTTAGTTATGGTTAAAATGGATTAAGTAATAGTCGTGTCTTAGCTTGAAAGTAAATATCAGAAAATGGAAATGACAAGGTTTCTAAGCCACTCGTTTTGGTATAGGTATATTAATATCAAGTTAAAATAAGTTGCTATTTTTAAATTGTACATCTATTCTAGTAGGAGTATATTAAGAGTTGTTATAGTTTCAAATAAATTTACCCCACAAAATTGATTGATCAGAGCCACGTATTTCAAAATGTATCGATAACGATTTAATTATATTACAAAGGCCTGCCTAATATCTATTGAAATTTAAACATAAATACTATACACCACGAATATTGATTTATAAAACATTTCAAAAGCAATTATTAATATACGTATTCCGCGACAGTTTAACGCAGCAAGTGGTTGCGCTGAAGGAGATCAGACTGCAGGAGGAAGAGGGCGCGCCCTTCACGGCCATCCGCGAAGCGTCGCTTCTCAAGGAGCTGAAGCACGCCAACATCGTGACACTGCACGATATCGTGCACACCCGGGAGACGCTCACCTTTGTGTTCGAGTTTGTGGTGAGTTACACGTGTTACCTAAACAATTAGATTAATAAGATTTCGAAATGGATAATGTCGAAATCTTACCAAGAAACAGAAGACCTAATGCTACTTGTGTAGATTATGCATAGACTGTAAGTTCTTACACAATACTTACTTATTCATACACCCACACACCCACACATCCACACACACACATACACTACAGATAACCAATTGTC
>DWAJ01001882.1:0-19954 GCA_018238005.1 Eurema mandarina | reverse complement strand
ATTGAAAATCTATCGATGTTTGCTATCCGTTGTTATTGGGACGCAGATTGGAGATCAATCGACACATCGTTTTCGATCTCCGATTGAAGTGATCGCCCGATCGTGGATTCGATATTGGGACCGGCCGATAAAGAAGTAAAAACAAAAAAGGATTATTAACTTTTTGGTCAACTCATAATAAAAATATAGTTTACAAAACAACATTCACTTTCAACTTACCGTCATAACGCTTGATTAATTTGTGCGTAATAAACGAGAGATATCCATCAATTAATGATTGATCATTTAATTCACGTAAGTACTAATATTATATTTCCGCTGTTTTAGAATACAGTTAATTATAAAGAAATTGAATAGTAGGTACTCTAAATGTTTTTCCCACGTATTAAAGTTTTACGATTATACACTTTTGACATTAAGTTTTTTTTTATGAAAAGGAGTTTGGATTCCAGCAGAATGGTCCAATGATCTGACTTATAAAGTGGAAAGTTTGAAAATCCGTGACTCTTTAAAAATTTAGACTTCTTCAAAAGTGGAGGTACGCTTTACGAATAACGCCTAAAAAAAATAAAAGTTTTTTTTTCAATATTCAGATTATAGAATAAACGTACTAAAAAGTATATTATACACTCTGTTATGTGGGTAATTAAATATCAAGCATGAACAGAAAGAAATTAAAAACATTAAAAACCGCATCGAAATACTTCAAGCAATGTATTAATTACAAAACTAATAAAACTAGGATTGACAGACGCGTAGAACTATTTTAATCTAAACTTCAAACTTATAAATGCGTGACACAATACTGGCACTTAAAATTAAAAAAAAATTGAATTCTGAATCCAGTACAAACGATTGCACAAAAAAAAATTAAAAAGCATTTGACACTGGCAACTATTCTTGGCGATAAAAAAAGAACACAATCGAAAAGTCATATTTTGACACGCCATGTTTTTGAAATCGCGCGTTCATTGTGACTTATTATTTGCTGTGACAAATATGTGGAAAGCTCACGTGGGCGGGTTTGATGTCAGGTAAAGCATTTCGCAACGACGCTTCGATATATTGGTGCGATTGTTCTTTGGTTTTACAAAAATGAGGTTATTCAAATTAAGAACGACTTTTTAAGTTTTGTTTTGTTTAACAACATGAAGTTCTTAAATCAAAAATTAGTATTGAAACGATTCATTACTTTTAGTAGATTGTCATTTATATATAGATTTATATGTATTTATATTATTTATGTGTAGATTTTTAAATATTCTATGATTTTGTAGTGTGCATTTTTTTAATCGACAACCGCTTGGCGCAGTGGTAGCACAACTGCGATCTGCGCGAAGCGTCGTGGGTTCAATCCCCACACCGGAAAAATACATTTGTAATTTCCATTTGTATTTTTCTGGGGTCTGGATGTTGATATGTATTGTATATATGTATTTACAAAGGAAATGTATGTATATGTAATTTATTCCGTTATCTAGTTGCCATAACACAAGCTTCTGCTTAGCTTGGAACTAGATGACGTTGTGTATAAATGTCCTGAAAATATTTATTAATATTTATTTATTTATTTATTTATTTATCTGTACACAAAATGTTTATTAAAACGACCCTAGAACATCGCTTCCCTGGTCAAAGATACCCATTTAACCCTGCAAATAAATTATTCATACGGAAGCCTAAAACCAGTTTAAATATTAAGGGGTTGAACTCTATTATAACAAAATAACACCACTTATGTGAACAATGTAGAACAAACCAAGAGTCAATTAAACTGGTTTTTAAGTAATAAATTATATAGAGACAATACAAATGATATATGACACTATTGTATGGGAATAGGTACAAAAATATTTGGGCCAGTTTTTTGTAAAGACACCGTTAATAATGATGTTTTAAATGTAAGGTTCGAATATTTTTATATAAGTCGAATAAGTCACAACACATAGCTCGATAACGGCTGTGCAAATTTTCGTGAGTTTTTTTTAATGTTTTAATTATAAGAGAAACTAACAGAGCATTTTGCCGGTTCTTCCCTGTGGAAAGTGTTCTCCAGAATGGTGGTACTTTTTTTCATGCTATTACGATTGGAAGCGTAGTTGAATAAATTAAGATATAGCAAGACACCTAAGATGTACCTTTAGCTTTCACTTTTTTAACTTGGATAGAATAACACGATGCAACTGTAACTCAAAAATCACTGTACCGATTCTGAAAGAGTTTATATTTTTATAATATTCTTATTTATGGTCGGATCTTGCTTAGTTTTTAACTTAGTTTTTAACATTTTGACTTTGTCTGTACACTCTTCACCTATAAAAATAACTGTTATACTTTTCTCTAACCGGAATTATATAGAATCCATCTGGACGATAAAAACCGATCAAATTAACATCAAATTACAATCAACCCAGCTGAGGATTTCAAAGGCCTTACTACATTAGCGACTAAAAGTCGTAACGTCTGTCTGTTTACTATTAAATCAAAAACTATTGCACCAATTTCCATGCGGTTACATTTGTAGCTTCTTCAGCATCTGTCGTGAGTGAGGAGGTAATAAATTTTTATATATTAGGAGGTAATGAAGGCTTAAGCCACCTTCTACCAGGCACTCAGTCTTCAGTCATTTTGACTGACCTCTTTTCCCGAGGGTCCAGGTTTTACTATTATAAATCTATTTACGTCACCTTAGACCTTATGGTAGCGTTCGAGACCTTATTGTACGTAAGTATTAAGGCGAGCCTGTATATTCAGATACATTAATACTCGTAGACAACTATAATAACAAGAATTACCAATAATCATTTTTAGATATATCGCTATTTCATACGTTTCAAACGTATGAAATCCAAAGGTTAAAACACGCACAAAGTTAAGTTAAGCTTCTTATAACCCATCAGCAAAATATATTATAAAACATTTCTGTAACGGTAAAAAATAACCATTGTACAACAATGGTTCATAGTAATATCAGTATGCATAGGAACGGAGAAAATTTTATCTTTTTATAATATAAAGGATAATTTTCCAAAAAAAAAATCGCACGTCCATAACACAGTAATAAAAATACAAATGAGTCATCGTAAAATGAAACTGTTCGCAAATCCAAGCTAATCGGATTTGTATCGAATGAAATATATTACGTCTGATTCCAAATGTTACAATCTACTACGAGTCGTTATAATAAATTGCCGTAATTATGTATTTTAAACCAACTTATGCCTTAATAGATATTTTATTAAATCTCTTATGTAAAAGTATAATTTTTATTTCGTTTAGCTGCGATAATGTACCGTTTTTACGTAACTTTGGAACACACATTCAAACTAGCTCACTGACTTTCCTACCTATACGTCATTCATACTGAGGATATGAAACCAGAATGACTGTACCGATTTTAATAACGTTTCGTTTATTAGATAAGTCTTTACCCGAATAGCAGAAAAAGTTTTAAAACAGCAAAATCACGGGATTGTGATTTACGCGGGTGAAAACGCAGGGAACAAAATGTAATAAATATCAGCGGGATTCATAGCATGATTTCTTTATACAAAGTTATCAGCCACAAAGCGTTGTATGAATAAGTTGTTATCATTAATCCTTTAGTTGAAAATCTAATATCCTTCAATGTGTATCACTTTTGACAATGGATACAATAGTATTATGGTACGGGGAAGTTTGCCAACAGATGACAATGTATGCGTGATTAATTTTATAAGTACTACCCTACTTGAGGGAACCCTCGGGTTTTTTGTCATTGTAAATTATTAGGTCTGTCAGAGTTCATTATTAGTAAACGTCCCGCTTAAAACGCTATTTTAATATTTGCGGGTATAATGCAAATTTTTGTTTTTTTTTTAATTTCGATAGACTTTGCTATAAACCTCTTTGGTTTGCTGGCTGGTGATAAAAAAAACATCTTGCTGAAGTTGTAATATTCTTACGGAGTTTGAATTTAGAATATGCATCATAATCTTTGTGCGTATTATTATTTTTTTTATTTTGAAACGATATTGGCATAAAACCTTTTTGGTGGATTTAAAGATTCGATGGATTCAAATTGTCAGTTTGAATTTGGAATTCGTATTGTTTTGTTTTAAAAAATCTTCGCATGACATTTCTCAGGGTAGTTACAACCTTTTATCTGTTTTTAAAGTTTTCAACGTTTAAATTTTAAAGTGAAGTATTGAAATTTAAAATAGTGTTATCAATAGTACCTAATCTTAGCGGAAATTCTAAGCAGTTACATTGTACAATCACATCACGTAAGTACAAACAATTATTTAGATAATTAAAAAAGTATTCACCGTTCGATTTTCCCATGAAAAATAATGCTGGTATTTAAATGCCTTCCATATAAATATTAACCGTAATAAACCCTACATTTTTGTCCATAAGGCAACTTCCTTTAGTACATAACACGCTTTATAAGGCGCAACATTAAAATATAAAAAGTATTGAATAATTTCCTTCTTGCGTTACGAACGAATTATTCGTATATATGATATACTTATTAATAAGTTATTGCGCTGCTAATTGGCCTGGATTTGTGGAATTTTTTAGCTATTAATATTATTTAATAAATAGCATGTTGCGTTTATATGTTTTTGCAATAGATATTATATATTTTACGTTAAAAGTACCTATTACTTATTAGTGACCCGTGTTGTTTGTTTATGTAATTTGATACTTTACCATGTTTTTAACCCTCGACGCAAAAAGTGGGGTGTTATAAGTTTGACGTGTCTGTCTGTCTATTGGGTGTTTAAAAATTTTAAATTTAATATTATGAATGTGAGTTATGTAACTTCAATATAACTCAATTTAATAGTTTCGTAGCCCTTTAAATGCAAACAAACGGTAATAGGTTTCCTCTGAAATTTAAAAGTACCTATTACAACCAACAAAAATTCTAAAAATCTCCGTAAGATTTAATATTGGAAGACCAAGCTATATCTACATAGACCCATCTCATGTAAAAAGTCATTTTTCGAAATTCTTTATTTTATTAATAATAACTTGTAATAATATATACACGGTACTAATTATATAGTAATAATACAAAAAACTTCGAATTGTGTACTACTAAAAGGGACGGAAAAAAACGCTCGTAGGAACTGTAACGAATTTCGTATGTTTATGAGTTTCATTTAGGAACTTTTCTCACACTAAAAGAAGACTTAGATACTCTTTTTGAATTGACACTATATTTTAAATTCTGTAAAGATCGCTTCGTTGAGTTATTGTTATTACCCGTGATAGATTTTAATTTGACTTTATATTGATTTGTCATGTGAGGGCTCTTTTATCAATCTCGAAAGAGTGTGAAGGTACCCGTGTACCTAATTGCTGTGGTAAGACCCAACACAGAGGGGTTTTTGGTCGTTCAAAGTCTGACATAACCCTGTGCCATGTCATACAATAAATGTTTGGCTAAATCGATATTGTATAAGTATTTTTTTTTATGCTTCGCTCATATTGGTCCAAAAATTTCCAAAACAAATTTTACAATTTGAACTGGTCCTGAGATTCGTTTTAAGCGCGTTCAAACAAAAAACTATTATCTTCATAATTTACATATAGGTACATATGGATCAAAGGAAGCTGATGATATAAAATAGAAATCAATAGATAAAATTTAAAATTCCAAACAATGCAACCTTTTTAATCGTTTCCTTTAGACAGTTCAAAAAACCGCTTGCCAATAAATTATTTTTTTCTATCTAGGCATACTCGCATTAAAACATTTACTGTTGAATATCATGAATTTTATCCAACATAATGAATGGAGTGACAAAATGATTTAGCTCGGTTTGCGACCGTAAAACTAATTGGTAAGAATAAAAGATATCGTCTCCGGTTGCCGATCACTTGTTAGTCAGCTATAAAACGGTTTTGTGTTGGAATTATATTATATAAACATTAATTGATTCTTTCCTGTTCGTTTTACGGTACCGATGTTTTAAACCGCTTTATAAAGCTTTTTTTCATACAAATTCACGAAAGAAAACGACAAATTCGGATTCTAAATTTTTTTATATTCGCTGCCAATAAGTAGGTATATATAATAATTGTAATCAGATTATTAGGTATAGAATAAAAACAATTGTCTAAACTCATTGATTAATTGTCAGTGCGCGTCTGTTTCTTGTTGTAAAGGGCATACATTTTTTGCGGATTTTGATACAATCCAAATACTCAATTGACTTCTAATGCATTGAACGCAATGCAATTGTAACAATGGAAAAATAAACAATCCAACAAAGAGTGTCGTCAAACAGATGCTCGGATAAAAAGCGTTAAGTGTAACAAAATGGGAAGAAAAAATGCATGAATATTTGATCCCAAACCAGAATCATTAGTCACCTTTTTTATCTTCCCAGAAGTTTTGACGAAACTCAACTTTATTCCTTTGACTTAAGGGGCTTAGAAATAGGTCAGCTAATGGTAGCTTTCTTTATCAACAATGATTTTATACAAACAATTGTCCTTCCTTGCGATCATTAATCAAAGACACGCGGATTGTGAGCATTCAAACATTTTGATTGTGACTCCATCTCTTCAAACTAATGTAGCACTTATCTCTTAGCTTTAAGAGACATTATTGCCTGCGGGCACACATCATTTATTAAATTATCGGTCATGATCCTATATTTACCCTTGGATTTTCACCTTCTTATGTGGGAATTTCAATTTGTTTGCGTCAACTGTTTTTGTTCAATTGACGTTTAAAATTGGTTACCGTCTAACGATCTGATCCATTACTTTAACGTATTTGGAATAAATAGCTGTTGAGATTAGTAGTTTTGTTGTGAAAATTCACACGATTTAAAATCCCTTAACAAGGTTACATAATTTATTTGAACATTCTAAAATATACACTAAACTCTATGTCAATTAGAATACTTACCTATAGTATAAGTATTAAAAATTTTGAAGCATTTTTTTTTTATTTTAAGGTTTTAACTAATTAACCGATATTACCGATACTTCACTAAACTAGAGCCTAATTTGTAGATTTGACAAATTTCACGCAAATTTATTAAGAAAGTTTTGATTGAAAGTAAAGCAAACATACTACGTAAAAACTAATAGAACATATCTATAAAGCAAAGAACTGCTAACACAGTTTTTAATTACAATCTCTCCACAAAACAAGAACTGATTATACTCTCACATACATACCAATAAACTGTAAAGCCATTTAAATTACCTACCAATATATTATCGGAACAGAATATATATTATTGTTTAAGTAGAATTTATCGGCGTTTTAAGCTAATGCTTTACATAATGGTAATTGGGTCGAATGTTTTGTTAGACCGCTCTTTATTAACTTAATGTTAAAGATATGTCGTAAGTGGACTCTAGTTAAGTGTTGGTCATGTTTTAACGGGAGTTTTTAAATTGTTACCAACTGTTGTGATTGTGTAACTAGAAAGATAGTGACGAATTATTGGAAACTTAATTGAACTTATATGTAGGTTGGATAATGGCCGTGTAAGTGGCTAAGATACTTTAAGCTTATCTATAAAATTAAAAAAACGTTTTTCGTGAATGTGTCTTTTATTTGTATGCTCTATTTAGGGGCATCATTACTTCGGGTAATGTTAACCTACTCAGTAGCAATGACCGATACGTTACATCTAGTAAGACACGAATTTATGAATGAACTTCAAAGTCAATAATGTGATTATTAAACAAGACCGGTCGCAGCGCATATCCTTGGGGAACTCCTCTACTGAAACACATAATAGGTTTAATTGAACAAAAATAAACAACTGAAAGTTATAATAACATAAATAATTATTTGTATTCTACTTTTAAATGTCTTCAAGAACACACGTACTGCTATTTTTTGCTAGCCTTAACTATAAATGATTAATGATGGAGTAACAATTCCTACCGCAAATTCTCACTTCTAAAGGATCATTAATACGTATTTACTAAGCATCTGTCCTTAAGTGACAGTAGAGTAAACAATAATCCCAATCTTGTATAAAATGTGCCGTATAACATTAGCATAAGACGTATTATGTACAAGGATGACGTTGCAAAATTAGAAAATCTGTCGAAATTTGAACTTAATTTCTAAGGGAATAGAGTAGGTGTTTTAGTGTAGTGATGATGATGTGTGGTGATTTGATGAATGATAGAATTGGTCGCGCTTCGGATCTGATTAAATTTGGGACAAGCCGTCTTGGCATCCGCTAACTTTTTATCGGCTTTTCGTAATACGTTTAGGATATTAGGTTATTTGAGGTTAGAAACATATGTAGTTGGCGTTTTTTAAGTTATTTCTTTTGCTTATACCAGTGCTTTTTGATACTCTCATTCTTAAATTCTAATAAAAATAAGTAAAATAGTCGTAAACAAATCTTTTCAACTTTCAATGGTACTGGATTGTCAATGAAGCTTCAATTTTGTGTATAAGAAACAAAAATGAGCTGTTGTTACTTTATACGAAGTGATAAAAACCATCCATACCTTTATGCGCTATCACCATTATTGTACTGAGCAATCCTATATTTATCAAAATCTAGCCACTAGCGTTCGTTATTGATATACCTATGCATTTTGACCGACACGAGACTATTTACTGTATCAGCAAGTAAATTGTACTCTTTCTTAATCCATTCCAAAAATCTAACGAGTTAAGTGATCACAAATTGTTCAAAAGCCTTCAAGTTATTTGCGCTTGATTAAAAACCATGTGACATAACGACGTTCAAATTTATAACAATGATAAGCAAGTTAACAACATCGGTGCTTAAATAAACAAAAACAAAATTAGTGCGCTGAGGTGACAGCTCGTAAAATAAATTTTACTAACAGTTAAATGTCACGATTTCATTGTTCGATTTGTTTTTATCTGTGGTGATTTGACGTATTTGAAATAATTATTTAATATGTTTGAATTTTGATGTCCGTTAGAAAAAAAATGTTGAAAATTCAAAATATACCTACTATTAAAAGCCAAAGCTAATGTGTTACTAATGCAGATACATCATAGATGCATAGGTTTTTAAATGCATCAAAGATTTATTTATTAAGATAAGCAACACATTTATGCTTATTACACGTAAAATTGTGAAAAGTAAAAAACAATAATTACAATACAAACACTTGAACCTTGTTCACATGTGATTGATGAACTTGTGGCTTTAGGCTATTTCTTCCAGGTAACCTATAGTATAGAAGGTAAATAAGACAACTACGTATGTTTAGAATAAGTTTTATTTTAAATTCAAATACACATTCTTGTCAGACAAACAAAATAGGTTTTATTTAATCAAAAACCGTTTATTCTCTAATCAGGTTCAACGGACTGTGATGTTACAAAAACAGTGAGTCAGCACTTTCACTATCAAAGCACACAGAAGCTCGAAATGTTAGTTTGATCATCACTTTCGCTTGAAAAAACTCAACTAGGTACATACACGCATTGAATATTTCGATTAGATTTTTATTATATCTGGTAGTTTTCCGATACATAATACATATTGTATAGGTACATAGTACATATTGGGTGATTTTTATAGCTAAAGGGCCGTGGTGGGATATCTCCGAAATTGTGAATATCGAAATAGGTTCAAAGGCTAAATAACAATAATAATGTAGGCATTTTTATTTTACTCCAGAATAAAAATAAATAGTGTCTTAATCGTGTCTCTTGTAAAAATTATGTTTTTAGAAAATATTTAGTTTTTATCCCAAAGCTGACGAAAGACATAGCGTTGTTAGTAGTTATTAAAAGATAATATCATAGAGTTATATCTTCACAAAAGGTAAAATAGATACACATTAAAATACATATGCGTTTATATCACACACCTAATATGATAGTTTAAATCCTAAACCTTATACTATTACAAATATCGTATTATAAATACTCCATAATAGGCTTCACCTATTACACAAACAAAAATAGCCCAACCATTTACCTATTAAGTGAATAAAAACGATTCTCAAGAGAACATCGACTAAATACCAATTTGTATTCAACGAACCGTTGCTGATTCAATTTAAAAAGATATCGCTTAGCATTTACACAAATATTATGCAAAACTAAAACAATATTAGCTATTACAGCCAGAAATGACGCTAGTTGCAAAGGTGTTAGGTGCTGGAAGGTATAAACTGAGCATGTTTATTTTGTACTGAGAATACTGTTTTGAAAACAAAAGTCGTTTAAAGCTTAGGGTGCACCGCAAAGTGGCGAGTCCGTCCTTGTGTGTGCGGAGGTATAGTACGCGTCATTCATGTTCAGCGATTGACGAGAATAGCTGCGCATCGGTAGAATCGCGCTCGTAATTGACGTATTGGTGCGAGAAAGACAACACGACTGGGACAACCAATCAACGCTCGCGCACTCGACGATCACGCGCCCCGCGCGCCGCGTCGTCCCATCGATACCTTATTTTTGACTTCTGCGCAGGTTTCGTTCAGCGCTACAGATTCGTGACGCGTACTATATATCGGTGGGCTTCAGTCGGTAGTGACACCATTCCGTGCGAGTCACACCTAACCGCCTCCTTCTCCCCCGAGGAGGACGTGGTATCTGTAAGAGAATTTCCCACTTATAAAAAAAGGATAGTCATTTGTCTTCAAGTAAGCCTACTAAGTAGTTAAAGGTAGGTGATCTCGTTTGCCTAGTTTTATAAAAACGGACGAAATCAGTACTTAAGATCATTTTACATTTTACCTCTTTTTATTACTCATTTTAAACATACCCCATCCAACCTATATAAGGGGATATTTTGTCACATATATCTTGGTACAAAACCATACAATTTGAATTGGGAATGTTAAGCATATGGATTAATTAATATTAGAAATAATTTCGTGTGAATCACTACCCCAAAAAATAAAATATAACAAAAACGCCTCATCTTGTTACTTGAACCACTCTGTGGGTGGTTATCGAAAGCAGTATAATCAACACATATATTGATATCAGTAAACATATTCAGAGTCACATTGCAACCAGCTCATAAATTAATGGACTTATAGACAGGATTCAATGGAATTACAAAAATGTCATATAAGCGAATCATATCATAAGCGTAAGCGATTTACGGGTAGGCTAACGACGCTATTATGGAAATTGGCGAGCTTGCCTTTGACTTTAAATGTATGGAGAATATGAATAAATGTGTTGGTATTTTGTTGGTTATTAGATGTGTTATTGTAATAAGCCTGTGTTGGTTGATATTTTATAAACTTTAATTATTTATGGTATACGAAATTGAGATGCATTACGTTGTTAGAATTATTTTAATGAGGGTTATCTATTTTTAAACGAACTTAGGGTGAATTCTATGTTTAAAGTAAGCAGAGGGGAAGACTATGATCTTTTAAGCAATTAAAATGTATCGCTAATCAAAATATTAATTTAATAATAATTAAGTAAGTACTCAAAAGTATAAGAACATATCGTTCTAATTACTAATATAATAATATTTATAAAATTTATTTAAAATAATATTACGTACGTACTTATTATTATTAATAAAGTAAGAAAAATATTCAATATGCAAAATCTGCGTAAATTTCAAATGCCTTTTCCCAACGAACAATTTAGAACAAGTTAATTTTCTCATATTCCCACGCCTATACAGTTTCATTTGTTTAGTATTTTATAGATATGAACTAATACTGGTAGCCTGTATATGTATGGATGTATGTATGTATAATATGTATGTATGTATGGTAATGCGGACTTTCCACTGACCTTTTGAGTTGTGCAATGAAGATGCTCAGATTGTCGATACATCTAATTGCGTCTCTCGGTTCTAAATATATCGTCTGACATACATACATTTATATTTCTCTATATGTCGAGTTTGTTACGTCACTTGCACCTTTAGAATAAAACTTTTGATTTCAATGATTTCATAAATATAATTTTATATTAAAAACAATTTAAATAGAAATAAGATATTCTAATATGCTTAGCAATGATGTTTCTATATTAAATGTATATGTCTACTTTTATTAATCTTACTAATAATATAAACGTAAAGGTTTGTATTTTTCGATGTTTGTTACTTTTTCACGCGAAAGCGACTGATGTGATTTGGCTGAAATTTGGCATGCAAGTAAAAAAGGTCCTTTTTACTTGCATGCCAAATAGTGGGGAAATCCTCATAGGATACCCATGGACCTCGCAGAAGGACCATGGGTTATGTCGGACTTCTACCGACTAAATCCCCACTGTTTATCGTTCTGTCGCAGTGAGTGGGGATCCCGGACTTTTCCGCGAAAGTAAATTAGACCCTATCATAACACACTTTGTATCCCAATAGTGCCCCGGTAACGGAAACTATACCGATGAAGCAACGGGGCACGTCTCGTGAAACATTTTAACTGCTACTATAATGAGTAGGTATAGTTGAAATACATAAAATCGGATCTGTAAAAAATGTACTCGTATGTAGAACATATGAGTATATTTTTTGCAACACAACGATAAAAGAAGCACTTATGAGAACCCGTTAATTCAATCAACGGCAGAATCTCGGTCCCATGATGAATGACCAATAATTGTAGCGACCTCGCAAGGGCCAAATGTATTTAATCTTGCCGGGTTATTGATGAGCTTACCCGCGCATTGTTTCATGTGAATAACCGAGGATAGACTTAATTTTTTTCCTTTACGAGTGTATTAAACAACCAATTTGACATGTACTTATTGCGTATACTTTTTTTATTTAATTAGAAAAAAGCATGCTGTATCTTCTTGGTAGAAACCTTTGGTATTTCATTGTTTATTGATATGTCGATCAAGCGTGCTATTTAATGGTCAAAATAAATCCTTCTTCTTCCGTGCCATAATAATATTAATTTCACCTTAGTAAAATAAGTATTGGAGCTTCTAGGTCATAGCTTCATGACATGAAAGAAGTATTCGATGGGACGAAAATAGGACACGTAATGACATATCTAATGAATTTTCATAACCCATTGTAAGCCAGAAAATTTCAGCCAAACAGTATATCTTAAAACTTGCTACTAACCTAAAAAAGCGTACGCTATTAAAGTGTTTTACTGTTAAAATCGTATCTCTGGCTTCATAAAAACACGTGCATAACAAAATTAATTCAAATGTCACCAACAAATCATCTCTGGTCAAACAATGTTACATATTTTAATTGGAATTCTATTACACGTGTACATAAATTTTTGGTAAAATATCACATCCTCGGGGTACGAATGAAATACGATTATAATACCGATAAAACAAAAGCGTGTAACGGTATCCCCATTTAACACTGTCATCGATATTAAAATCGATTTAAATCGATTCACGAGTTGTGTTCGTTTTGAGGTGATCTTTTGTGTTATTTATCTTTCTCGTTCCCAGACTGGAAACGTGATAAAAAGGTCAATATAATTGATATTGTTTTCATTTGCAACGATTTATTTAATGTTGAACATTTGTTGATAAAACTTCAACATGAAATTCTTGTGTATAGCTAAAGATTCGCAAAATATTTGACCTTTAAATGTAAAAAACTTTTTCTAATAAGAATTGATATAACCTCATTACCATATTAAAATGCAAAAAGGTTATTATATCTCGCGTTTAATCAAAGGTGTCGATAACAAGATATCAGCCCGTTACTTGCAAAATGCAGGTGGTCATTCGATATATCGATATGACTCGAATAAACGATACGATGAATCGATATTTCATTCGCTCAAGGATCATTTTAGGTGATGATTGTGCGTTTTTTAAATCTAATTGCGGGCTTGATCTGTATCAAGTTTGAAATATTCCAAGAATTGGATTCTTATATGGAGTGTTTGTTGATGGAATTTTTATCGGAATTATTTATGATACTAACATAGCTATTGCAAATCATGTGACATTACAATGAATGGAATAAACGAGTCGTGCGTTGTAGTTCAAAAGAAATGTTTGTATGACGTTCTTCTTAGAAATTTTAGCCAATATACAAATAACTTAAACCGGATTTTTTTCCTATTGGGATATGAACAATATGAGATGAATATAACGAATAATGCTATTTTCAAATAATGAGCTATTGTTAATAATAACATTTATAAATAACTCATTCATCACAATTTAAACTGACCCTCATCATAACGCGACAGAAATACTATTATATAGACATATGCGAAGAGAAACTCGGACATATTTGAGAACAAATTGCGTATCGGCAAATTTGCTTTACATTCGGTAAAAGGTTGTTGACTTTTCACACAGGCTGGCACGGGCGGTGACGCTTTGTACTGGGTAAACCAGCGGCTTGAACGCTTGGAAAACGCTCTATGTATTGAGCATATTTTAATACACAATAAAAAATAGGTACATTTCAATTATGTAATTGTGTGTTATTGTGGGACAGATGGATGAGCCGTTAGACTAACTTTTGTAAGTTTATTTTTCAGTCATAGACTTTTGCAGAAGACTAAATAACTTACTGGAATTCTTCTAAGAAGCTCAAATAATTGTAATCATTGTAACGTAATATAGCCTATATTATAACTAAATATTCTTTGTAATAATAAATACACAATTACAGAAGGCTGTAGTTACTTACGTACATCTTACTAAGATGACTAGAAAAACTATTAATGTAAGTAAATATTATCTTATCAGATTTAATCGTACTAGATTCAAACATCGTCAAACTACTAAAAATTCTTACTAGTTTTAATATGTAAATATGTAAAAGTTTTTCTACTAATATATGACTTCGACATGTGATTTTTTTAATATGATATAATATTATTATTGTATTATTAAGCTTTCAAATAGCAGTATGTTTTATTATAAACAAAATTACATACATGCACTACTAAATGACAGATTAAAAGAAACGTCGCTTAAACGCTGGTTTACACAGCCATCTTGTAGTAAACACGACAATGTTATTGCTTTTGAACTATTTTGCCAACACTTACCATAACACGAGCTTGAACTAACCGAGACTTGGAATAACTTCATACGTTGCTTTGTAATAAAGATCACAGTATACTTCGTATATTTTAAGTGACGTATGGTTTCTTTTATTTCATCAAAAAAATCTTATATTAATATATCCAAATATATCACTATAGCTAGCTTTCGCTTTACTTATAATTAGGTACTAAGCATTTTGAAAAGATTTATTAATGACTTTTACAATACTGAATAAGTAGGTACCTATTGAAGTTTATAAGTATGCAAGTTTGATCCTATAAGATATGAGAACCACATACTGAACCGATTTAGAAAAAAATATACATAACGTTCTTAATAACGCATAAAGAAATAATGTATCAGTCCTCCAATAAATATTGAAGAAGTCTTATAAAATCTGTCAAAAAATAAAATTGAGATTTTTCATTGATTGTTAACATTCAAAAGAGGCATCCTAAAAAATAATTATAGTTGATAACACAATTATAATCGAGCAAAAAATAGTGGCGCGATTGACATAGTGACAACACTTTTGAGAGAATAGAAACTTCGCAAAGTTCAAGCGAGCCCGCGGGCGAAAATTAACATAAAGCTCAGTTTGATTTGCCCGTTAATTGACAGCTCCAATAATTAATAATAATTGCGAATGACTCGGCAATTTTGTACCCAAATCGCAATGTAGTTTGTGCAACATGTGTTGTGTGGGAAACTATTTAAGAGTTACTCTGTCAAGCGTTTCTCTATACTAACCTTTGAAGTTGTCTGAAAGGTAGATTAGGGATTCATTTTACTTGTAATAGAGTATTAGACACTGAATGTCTTAGCGCGTGCCTGTTAGCCCGTTGCAAGGTCCATGGAGGAATACCGAGGAGTTTTCGTTGATAGATGCACACTTTTGAGCGTGTGAGTCCCACATACCGCGGACTGACATAACGGGTATCTGAAAAGAGATTGTTCCTTCGCAAAAAAGGGCATTAGACAATGTTGGTATTATCAGGTGGTATCCTCATGCGCCTTCCAAAGTTTTATTAAACGTAGTATAGTTTAATCTAGTCTACTTCAGTACCTATAGTTAATTAAGATTACTATTCTTTTAGGAATGGTTTATAACTAGGGTCAATCCTGTTTCACACGAAACTCATAGTCACAAGAGCGCTTCTTCCTACTAAAATTAAATAAATTTTTGATATTACATTAGCTACCGTCTTGATTGCATTGATATTTTAATAGTCTTTTCATAAAACGTTATGGCGTCTGGTTTTGCACTTTTGTTCTTGTTATTTTGATTTACTGTATATTATTTTGACACATTTATGCAGCTTGATAGTTTGTTTTTTTTATTAATTCACAAGAATTGATTAGATGATTCAAGACTTATTGCATTTTTTATATAAATATGTTTATTGTATAATATGTTTCATTATTATTTATTACTGAAATGGAACCCTAAGATCGTTACCATTTAATTTTTAATTAACAAAATGTATAAGTCAAAGTTTATTCTTAATTAAATTCGATCAAATGCCATTACAACTAATTAAGTGGCCATCTTTTATAAAATATTTGTCAGTTCCATTATTTTTTGTTAATCCAAATTTTATTATGAAACGTCGAAATTGATGATCTAGATCAAATTAATTAATATTATACTAATTAACTATTATGACTAATTTGATATTTAGAAATATGTTTCCTTGTTTTTTGTATGTTGTTCGGTGATTAAGGATTTTATATGGTGATTAGGACTTTATTAGGTGACTTAACAAGAAGCGATTCTTAATTAAGATTTATATAGACCTAACTATAGATATTTCCATTTTCCCCTTAAACCCTTCTTCATATCTTATATCTTTTTCCATAGTCAGCGTAATTAGCACGCATATTAATTTATTATTTTAAAATCAGTTCGTTCGCGTCGGTTTATCAAGGCGATCGCGCGTGCTCACACATAGCTCATATCATATCAAGAAATTATATATTTTATATCATACCCAAAGTGTGTAGCAGTTGAGCAAGAACGCTACAGTAGGTGTTGCCATGTTTTTACATATATTTACAAAAGAAAAGCATGCATATGTAATGTATACAATTGCCTCAACATATGCTCTGCTTTAGAGGACTAAATGGTGCTGTGATAAATTCAAATAATGAAGCATTCTGTAGTATTTAATTATATTATTAGTTGAACTTTAAAAGGTACCTTTAGCATCAAGAAAATTAATCATTAAAATGTTTTAGGCCGTCTGGTCGCGATAGAGGGAATGAAAGATCCAGATCTCGAGGCAAGGCATATCCACCACCACAGTAAGTAATATGTTTTATATAATGCTAAGAGCAAGAAAAATATACACTTATAGAAATGAATACCAAACATTTTAAGAAACATGCTTTTATTTTAAGTTGGTTTGTATATAAAAAATACTATATTGGAAAAAAATAATACATTTTTCTCCAACAAATCTGGCCGCATTGAAAGATATTAGAAAATACATTTATAATAATTATAACAAGCCTTTATTAAACCAAGACATTAATTTAAGTCTTACATACAATAGTATATGTACATACAATCTAAATATGTGACACCTTTCTGGTGTCATAGCCTTCATTTTGTTTCTGTTTTTAGTATTTTTAATCCCGACATTCTCTGCCATGTTATATGATGTAACATATTTTCTATTTGGATTATAGGTCAAATGAAAGAGACAGAAGATCGCCAACATCAGGGGAATACAGACCGTCTTCCTACAAAGTTAATAAGAAATTAGAAGTAATGGAAAAAATGGGTCAGTATACTTATTATAAATAACCAACTGTATTTTATATGCAATTTATATAAAAATATTAATTTATAATGTTTGGCTTATGAATTATGATTGATTTTATGTTTGAAAATAAGATTGTATCCATTTTGTCATTTTCATTATAAAATTGTAAAATATAAAATACTCTTCACTTGGGGTTGGTACAACTACGAGGTAATTAATTTTCTCTATTTCCAGGTCTTCAAATAAAGACTCCAGATGGTTCTATGGCCACAGCACAGCAACTGCGAGCGGCGGCCGGAGAGAACCAATCAGGCTTGCCCAATTACTGTGCAGGATCTCTGCAAGCTTCCAAGGTTTTAGATCAGGTACATCCAACAAAAATATACACTATTGTCTTAGAAGTCATTTGTAATCATAAATAAATAACTTGGCTAAGTTGCTTATAAGCCAGTCGGCTTCTTCTTCTGTAAAATGGAATAAAATGTTTTATCTGTGACAATACATATCTGCAATCCAGTAGAATAGTTTATAATATGTTTTATGAAGATAGTTCTTAAGTAGAGAACAACAGTTATAGGGGTTTAGATTACAGGTGGAACACCTGCAGTGTGAACGAAGTCGCGTCGGACCCCTAGTTCAAAATAATTTATGTTGAGGATTTTAACTAATTTTGTACTTAAAAAACGCAACTATAATAATAATAATAATAATTTATTTCCATAATATGGTGATTTACAAAATATTTTACCCAGGCTCCCAAGATAGTAAATACTGTTTTTCAGGAGCCTGTTTCATCCAATCATGACACATATGCGGCACCGACACAATTCGTTCAGATTTACAATAGCTATATAAAAATATAAAAAATAATTTATAATCAGTTACAAAGAGAATTAATACAGTAAAATGAAGAAAAATTAAATAAATATACCTATGAATAAGTATGTACGGATAAAAACAATTGAAAATGAGAATGAGAAGCCTTCATCTGTTTATTAAGATCTTTCGTTTTGTGGGTCGTGTGCAGATAAAGAGATATTTCTGTGATTACATCTTAAAAATAGCTTATTTCTTATATCGTAGTTTCAATTTTATTTTAAAACTTTATTATTTTAAACCATGAACTGTTATAGGTATATATTGGGGTATTATTTTATTATTTTGATTAGTTTGTGTCTTTACATCTTATGGCTCAAAGTGGGGAGCGTCGGTGTACGCCGGCCCGGAGTTGGCTTTAGAGCAAAGTTCCGGGTAGCACTGCATCGATTATGGGTTGGCGTTTCTCTTACCATCAGGAGTGCGTCCAGGTCGTCTTCCCACTTCATCATATAAAAAAAGTTATCACGTTACTTTTTATAGAGAGGAAATCCTCATACGATATGAAGATATGAATAAACAAGAAAGACCTTGTGGAAAGTTGTTTTCCCACTGTTTTCCGTCTTGTACCTACTAATTTAATAGTTTTTAAGCTTATAAGAAGCTTATAAAACTATTACATTGTATATTAATGGTGATGTTTCTAACGACTTTAACTACGATGTTATCTACGTTTTAAAAAAAGAAATTTTACTGCAAAACTGATAACGATCTTAATGGTGCTTTAATTACCTACCGTTTGTACGTTTTTATAGTTTAATTGGACTTTTTTGAAATTAAGTTTCAGTATGATCAAATTTCTATCACACCCTATCCTAGTAATATTATAAATGCGAAAAATTTGTGGATATGTATAAGTAATTAGGTATGTTTAATAAATACATATATAATTGTACGTGTTTATGCATATTGCATGCTACATGCATGTTTGTTATTTCTTCGCGCAAAAACGGCTGGTCCGATTTACTTGAAATTTTGTACATGCCTAGATAGATAGGATTACCTATCTATCTATGGATTAACACATATAACACATATATTTATATCCTGGTATTGCCCGGGGAACGGGAACTACGCGGGCACGCGGGACTCAGCTAGTATTTAATAAATAGGTCAGCATTAGTTATATTGATATTTATATATTTATAACTACAAAGTAAGCTATATGCATCGACGCCGCATGAATTCAACTGCTAATCTCACAGTACGAAGACTTATAGACATTCAGACAGGATACACACTATTCTGGCGGGCTTGCGGAAGATTGCTACGTGCGTCCTCAGCAAGTCCGCCCCCGAAAGGGTGCGCGACGGAACACCGGTGGGTTTTAGTCGGTAGTGGCCGATTTTAGGCGAGTCCGACATAACCGCCTCCTTCT